>CABFOW010000181.1:72040-90633 GCA_902141385.1 Timema californicum
GTGTGTGTGTGTGTGTGTGTGTGACAGAGAGAGAGAGAGAGAGAGAGAGAGAGAGAGAGTGGAGAAGATGATTCGAGATAAGGCATATTCACTTTGAGAGGTCTGTGAGCTTACTGTACCCCAGCTGTGTCGTTACGATTCTATGACTCTTTTAGTCACCGTAGTTACTTTTGACATTGCATTTTTTTCGCTATTTCCTTCCAATTAACTTTTTTTTATGATATTATCATCGTATTATTTATTTTGCAAACTATATATATTAGTACCAACATTATTAAGTTTTCTTCGGCCATAATAATTGCGCACGATGGTTATGTTGTAATGTTTCTCACGCATTGTCATGTTGTAGATAACCTTAGGGAAAGTTCGCATTAGCTGGAAGAAGCCAAACTGTAGGAGAAAAGACACATGATCGACTATAGGGTGCTCTGATTTCAATTCACATAGACAAGGCTGTGCAACTTTCATGCTGGATCGTGACGCTGGGAGAACACTTTTGACGTAGTCAAAGACGCCACAGTTGGAGCACGGTCGTTGCATAGTTAGTGCACAGCCCTCCTATGTGAATAAAGCAACGATCTTACAAGGGGTATTCATATGGAAATGACCTGTTGTAGATTGTCTGCAGCGTGACAGTGGCGCACAGCTCTCTTATGTGAATAAGGCAATGGTCCTACAAGGTTACTCATATGGAAATTACCTGTTGTAGATTATCTGCGGCGTGTAAGTGGCGCACAGTTGGCACACAGCCCTCTCAGAGTGAATCCGTTTAACCTTCTAAACTTTACTCCATTAATTTATGTATGGCATAAGACCGAATCGATCGATCGAACAAAATTGTGTTCACAAAGGCGTTCGCAGTCTCGTTCATATAGGTGAACATGTTAAGCTTCGGCTAATGTTCGATGCTCGTGACGGTGCTCGATTCACTAGTGTGTACCCAGCCTAAGAATCTTTGATGATCTTAGGAGGATGAATTTAGTAAGCATCGAATATTTCACCCTCATATGTGAAGACTTCTTTAGTTGGTCTTAGGTGAATATAGTGGTTAATTTCTGCTGGTGAAAGGAAAATTAAACTCCTAAACTAAGTCTGGTATTTTTGAAAAACATTTTAATAAATTTGTAAGGAACGAAATATACATTATATTTAGGAGAATTCAATTTTAAATGCTTTGGCAAACACTGTATTATGTATCAATGAGTATTAATATGATGTGTTAGGTGAAAAATCATTTAACAAAGTTAAAAATTCAATTGAACAAGATTTAGTAAGATTAATACAAGTCAGTGCCTTAGGACATAATATGTGATATATATTAAATTAATATTTGGCAAAATTAAATAACATATTGAAACCATTAACAAATATTAAAAATATCAAAATATAATAAAAACATTAATACATTAATGCTCGTAGAGTTGGCTGAACTCTATCTGATATAGTAAAATAGTATATATAAAGTAATTACTCTTTGTCAATTAATAAAGTTATAAACATACTTGCATTTAAAGAGAATTATTAATATGTATTATGAAATTAATATGTATTTAAATGTTGAAAGAAAATGTATTAAAATTGAATAATTCCATTGCTGAAATCACTTGTTCCTTGGTTTCACGTTCATGTGATGTACGATTGCGTCGACATGTTTCGATGCACAACGGCATCATTCTCAAGACTAAAGAAAGGAGAGAACAAAGAATAATACAAATACATATGCTTCAACCACGCCCTATCCATTATCATTTGATACTATAGTAATAAAGGTAGAATGCTACATAAGTTAAAGATGTATGAGATTGTAATAATTACCATGATAATGGAGATGATGAGTGTTCCACTAGTGTAGTGAGGAAACTAAAGTGGAAATAGATCTAATGTAGGTATATAAAATGAGAATCGAAATGATCTAGAATAAACAAACTGAAAATCAAAGAGATGAGATATAAGGTGGTTAAATGTGTAGAACTAAGCTGAGGAGGATTTAAAAGATAGATATATAATTTAAACGATTAAGTATAAGAGAAAAGGGGGGGGGGAGGGGGGAGAAAGAAAAGGGGCGATGGAGTGAAAGAAAATTGACAAAAGGAAGAGATATGAGGTACAAATCTTCTCGACTCCGGCCCGATCAGGTCTTAGCAATATATATTAGCTATATATTTGTTAATGGTTTAAATATGTTATTTAATTTTGTTAAATATTAATTTAATATATATCACATATTATGTCCTAAGGCACTGACTTGTATTAATCTTACTAAATCTTGTTCAATTGAATTTTTAACTTTGTTAAGTGATTTTTCACCTAACACATCATATTAATACTCATTGATACATAATACAGTGTTTGCCAAAGCATTTAAAATTGAATTCTCTTAAAGTTAATGTAAGTCTGGTATTCTGAGCTATGTTTTATTTCCAAAATATTTCTCGATATTATTCCACGGAAAATCATAACCATGTATTTAGTAGATTTGCTATCTGGGGTTTCCCCAAAGAAATGTTGTTAGCTTAAAGATAGTACCCGGAAGTTAATTTAAATTTTAAAGTTCTTGCCTGTAGGCGCACATGTTCGTACACATGGGCTCTTATTTTATGAAAACATTAGACCAATGTGGATGGTAGGTATCGCGAAATGCTCATGGCGAACAAAAGCAAATATTATATAAATTGATACAAATAAATTAAGAGGATGGATAAAGAAGAAGCATGAGTCATACTAACATTATGAGGTGCTAGGAATGAAAATTATAAAGTTAAAAATAAACTATGTATTAGATTGGAATATGAGGGGTAAACAATTATTAAACAAAATCTTACAGCATTTCAATAGTCTTCCGGTAAATCAGACAATACTAGACTCTATCCTAATCCAAGAACACACTGGGAGGAAGTAATTTTTAAGTTTTACCCTACAATTTTAAATTACTCGATTTTAAGATATTATCGGTTATCTTAAAATGAAACTACTATACGATTATATACGAAACAATATATACACTCTACATAAATTATCCTTTTTATTAAAACACAGTTTTTAAAGCTAATTTTTTATCTACTTTATTAAATACTAAATTAAGATGCCCATCAAAGTAATAGTCTAATAATCAAGCACCCTCGGGACCTAATCAATGATGGATTATCGGTATACAAAAGCGTTAGTGTCACGTGTATTAGTTTCATCACTTTACCTTCGTAAACACATTATTATTATTATTATTATTAGGTTTTCTGTATCATGACAGGTTCTATTCCGATTGTCAGTTATATCATACCGACAATGCGCCTTGTTCTCTGCTTCTTTCCTAGAGTTCCCAAAATTGTCTTCGTTCCTTCAAGTTAGCTAAGAGTTTGAATCCTCATTCTTTCTAAGATCCCCTCTCTCTCAACCTTTTCCACTCTAATGTCGTGCAGAACCTTTACTAGGTTTAAAAACCTACCTGCTTTTGTGGCGTTGTTAGCTAACACGCTAGTTATGTTGAGCTAGCGAGGATCGAGTCTCGGTCGAGTGAACTGAGTAGTGGTTTTTCTTAAACAGTTTCCCTTTTTCCCTCCACGTAAATGTGGGTTCACATCCTATAAATTCAACCTTCCCATTTCCTAGCCCATTAATGTAATTAGTGCTTAAGCGTATGACCCGAACAGGTGGTAAGACATGATGCTAAAATAAAATAATAAAACTAGGTTAGATAGCGTTTAAAAAACTATCCAAACAGTAGTATTTCTAAAAATTTATCACCACATCAAAAGTGAATTCATTATACTTTTTCATTTTCAAATTTTCTTATATGCACAGACTATCCGAATATTTATATTAATGGGAAATATCTCAGTTAAGTATTTTTAGAAGAAATGCTACCATATTCTAAAAAGAATTGGTAATATCACCACAACGCATAATGATGAGCTTCCCAATGATTTTTTAAATTGTAAAAATAATAATAATAATTGTTTTATAAATCATATTAAACCCATAACTATATGTATTTGTAATTTACTTATTTTAGTTATCTGTAGTGTGTATGTATACATTTAAATTATGATGTCAATTTTCTGTTGAACATAAACTACAATGTACTTCAAGCTGTTGCACTACCAAGTGATATAAAAATGGCTGACCCTGCATGGAAATTGAATCAGACCTTTCATTTGGTGAGGTTTTATCTCTTGACTAGGCTATTTACAAACCAACAATTCTATTACCCTGAGCAGAATCACTTTATAAAATTTTCTGCTATTAGTTTGGCTTAGAAACCCGTTTTGGGAATGTAAATAATTTCTTCTAAATGTTTTCTTTCTCCTTTTCCGCGCGAATATAGGACAATTTCCTCTTAGTACTAGCTTACTCATTACCACCCATCCAAACTTAGTTTTGTGAAAATTCCGTTTAGGTAGTTAAACGTGGACAGTGGATAGAAAAATATAATATAGAAAATATATTTTCTTTCAATGTGGTTGAATTCCTCTACGTTGTATAATCTAATTAATTTATATTGGATCGGATTTATGCATTTTTGTTGAAACAGTGATGTAAGGCCTGTTTGTTTTACCATAAAACTTTATCTCAAAGTGTTTAGCAGCTGTCACTTCTGACAGTCAAAATTTAGGTATATACCTAAATGTTGACTGTCAAAAGTCATCTGTGAGCTGTCAGTCAGCACCAAAGAAGCAATGGGGCTACTGTAGGTCTGTCGTAGCTTCATAGGCCTTATAGTCTAACTTAAGACTAGGACATAGGAACAACATACAGTCCCTGACAATTAATTCTTCACTGTGAAATGGTATGTCCATATTTGAACAATGATTAATTATTCGGCAATCCAGGGAATCAAACCCGGGACACTTAACTCAGTAGAAAGACACTTTACCGACTGAGATAATGTGAGATCTTACTCCAGATGGATGCTCAAAATTGTACCCCTTTTCACCTGATACTCTTCAAATGTTCGATTATTAAAGTGGGTGTTTATTCTATCATTTCCAAGAACTGTAAAGAGCTAACCGTAAAGTGTTGCCTTAAATCCATATGAAGCCCTCTAAAGAGAATCAATTTCTCACATCTAAGTTCTAAGCTAACCTTTAAAAGCTCACTATAAAACAGGAGATCCCTAATTAAAATTACAAGTGTTAGAAGCTCAAAAACGAACCTTCAATTAGTAAAGAAATGAATCTTGTTATTTTTTTAAAGCTAAATTTCAGGATCAAATCAAAGGAAGAACCCCAAAAAATAAAATAAAATAAACAACGATGACCAATATTTCAAGTGTTCAATTTATTTCTGTCGTTTTATTTCCCTTGAGGGTGATTCTTTTTTTTTTTTTTTAAGAAATGGGGAGAGAGGTGGTACTGAGGTCTGCCCGTTATTCATAGGGGGACAGGGAAGCTTTTTGGCTTACCCTGTAAACAGCACAGAGACTCTCAGTTATTATTCTCTTTGGTGATTTATTCCACTTGAAGTGAAATTCTGCTCACTAGGTAATAAAATATTTATATGTATTTACGATTGCATACAAAACCGCCATTGTCTCTTAATTTAATTTTGTTATTATAAGTTGGAATTTAATACATGCTAGATCAATTTTTTTTATCACCACATGTAACTTGCTATTCAGGTTATAGGCATCCTTATCATTACTATAATGTGGTAAGGATGAGGAAGGAAGCATTTTAAAGGTAGTTTACCAGCATTTGCGTAGATAGAGAGAGAGAAACCTAGTATGAAAAACCACCCTCAGTAGACCTAACTGGGATTCAAACTCCGATCTCCCCGTCATCAGTAGACAATTCTAACATTAAAGTGACGCCTTAGACTATTCGGCGACTAAAACTATTTTATAAATTATTTGTATAGGTATATAATTACAATATCTACATATGCTTAGAGCTACTTATCACATGAATCGACATACATATGAAAATTGTTTTATTAACATTTATAACAAAAAAACTACATTTTTGTCCTCATCGGCCTTAGCGCCGGGCAACTCATTAAAGACCTCTGGATTTGTAGTCAAGAGAAACCACAGATATGGTCATAGGAAGACAATATAAAAAAATAATTTAGTTGATAGTCAGTGGATTATCAAGAAATATATTACTAGTTTCTTCTGTCACAGGTTGTTATTGTGCAAATCTACATCAAGTATAAATCATAACATTTTAGGTTATGCTTGTGTTAATCATACATTTTGTGGTATTATATCAGACTTTTTTTTTAATTTCTAATAAAATTGAGTCAAATTATTTAAATATACATTACATAACTTTATTTCAAGTTTTTCCACTTGATAATGATGGTATGTACTTGTTAAAAAACAGAGTGTAAGTTGTTGGTTAGTGTATGTCGCCACCCTAACTTTAGAATCGACTGCCAATATCTTGAAATTCAGGATTTACACTCCTTAAGTATGTAATGAGAGTGAGTTTTTATGAAGAATCTGCCACCCTCTCTACACGAAAATGTGTGTTAATATACTCCCCATTCAATCGTCACCACCTTGAGTACATATAAATATAACCGCTTTTTTTAACAAAACCAAATCTACAATCAGTTATGTTTTGCCAGGTTCGAGTAAGTTTTATCATTATCATTAATATTATAATTACGATGACAAATTGTTGGTTGCATTGCTATAACAATGTATTTAAAAAAATCTAAAATCAATTTTATTATTTTCTTTTATTCGAATCAAAAGATTTGTTTAGAGCAAAGACAGTATCCCATTTTATGTAAATTCACATACAAATAAATATACAATGTGACCTCCATATATCAAACTTTCGTATTTTGAAATTATTACATGTATGTCTTTGGTGAATCCCGTGACATTACATAGAAAAAACTTTTTCTGTATACCTAAAAAAAAAATACATAGAATTTTTTCAAGACGAATCAGGATTTTACCCCGTAGTGACGATGGTATAAAAAACAAGTGAGAAAAAATTAAAATAGAGATGACGCCGACGGGTTGCCAAGAGGGATCACCACACTCCTTTCACGCCTGTCCAGAAGTGGCTGTGTTTAAACATAATACTTCGGGGTCTTCAATTTCCTGGAAATGTTGCTGACGATGTATTACACGGACTTAATATGTGTGAAGGTGCCTTGGCGGTCTAGGGGTAAGGTGTCAGACTTCTATGCTGGCGGCCGGGGCTCAATCCCCGGTCCCGGCATAGATTTATCTGATTACCAAACCCTTCCTTCACCTCTGACGAGACATCTTGTGAATGTGAGGAATGCCAGGCCTCCACCGTGGTTCGGATTCCACGTTAAACTGTAGGTCATCCATCTAATCTCACAATCACCCTAACAATACATATTAGCGTAAGTGCGTATAATCCTAATGGGTAGTAAGACGCGGTGCTAATAATAACAATAATAAAAAATAATAATAATAATGTGTGTTAACACTTTTATGCTGAATCCTCATCGATATTTACTGTGCAACAAGACATTAAAAAGTTTTTCACACAAATATAAATCCATTTGAATACTATACCCCACACATTTTTAAGGTATGTTCAACATATTTTTTTTATTACCTTTATGAACAGATCTTATCCATAATGGGACTAATATTCATTTATAATGAGTACATTGATTAGGAAATATCTTTAAATACAATATAGCACACAATATCATGTGTGGAAAAGATAGTTTATTTATATAGGTTATTTTATGGAACCATCGACTTCGAAATATAGAGGCCCAGCTGTATATTTGAAGTTCTCAGATTTTAATAGTTTTCATACCTAACGCCATTAACGTATATCTTATGTGGATGTTACTTTTAATCTAAAACAGTTGATCAGGTTTTATTTTGACGATAAACGTGGGAATCTGTCTTAAAAGTCTACATATTATATAACCATATTAATAAGTAACACTCTTAAGAGATATTCTAACTATAACTATTTTTTTTACTCACTTATAATTTACGAACACGTCATGTCGAGAATACGAGATATACTATACACCAAGAATGTTATATCCTTGGCAAGGGAATATATCCATATCCTTCAAGACATTCCAACCACTATCCTGCACATATTTGCTTCGTTATATATATTATTTACTTCACCTTATTCTCCCAAAATCCTGACATGCTATGAATGCATTATTAGCCTACACACACTTGTTCACGGTTTATTGATCTATCAAGACTTACCCTCTTCACACCATCCAAGGAATGTTTATGGAGCCAGCGTTAAAGTAATCACGGTGTCTAGAAGCTCATCAAGTTTATCGGTTTTGTATGGGTGGCTTGGCTGAACGTCTTAACCTTCTTATTTTGTATCATCCCCCCCTTCCAAACCTTACCCCCTTTCCTATCTTCAACCCTTAAAACCCCTTATCCTTAAGTTCATAACGATGTTTGCCTCTACAGAGATTAAAGGAATCTGTTAATCATGTCAATGAGTTCGTTTTGATGAGATTATCGAAGAAACGATCCGAAAACGATCCGAGTTCCGAAATACCTCCTATCTCTTAGAAGAAAAATAATAATCTAAAAGCGATATACGTGGTATGAGGTGATTAAATTATTTCGCTATCGAGTTATCTTGAAGATAGAAATATAGATATAAATTTTACTTTAAATACCATATAAATGAAGGAATGAAAATTAAATTTATAATATAAATCTTAAGTAATGAACCGAAATAAAGAAATTAAATATTCTTATTATGCAATTTACAAGTTTGATTTAAAATGGTGTCTTCTCTGACAATAATCTGATTTCTCTAATATAAATATAAATTTATACAAACATATATTAAAAATATATAAAATAATTATAAAAAGAATTGTCAAATAAAATACCATTTCAAATCAAGCTTAAAAATCTGAAGAATTTTCTATCTTTTCGGATAAAATAATTTGGTATTAATTAGTTCGAAATCACAAAGTGGACACTGTTGAGAAAGGCAAATATTTTGGGGTTTGATAATTAATGCCAATTGACAATATTAAACTACTTGTTACTATAATCGATATGAAGCAATTTTTTTAAATAGCAATAATAATTTCGATAGTTTTTAAATCTGAGTTTTAAGATCTCATTTCCTGTGAAAATTAGTTTTGCCACAATATATTTAATATAATTAAGCGTAATTAGGTTTTAGATGTTTCAATCACTTTGCTACGATGTATAAAGGCAGGCAATGTCCTATATACGTCTGCTCTTGAATAACTACCCTGTACATTACAATAAAAGCAATTCCGGTTCGTGCTTTCTCGTATCCCATCGTATTTGAGAGAGCTATCAGCGAACAAACTCTACCGTCTGATTAACCTGCTCAATTTCAGAGGACGAGGTCTGAGGGGTTCCGGCTGGGGATAAAGAGAGAAAGGGTATAAAAGAGGGGAAAGAGGTTTAGGCAGGGAACTCTCTAGTTGGCGGAATATTTTGATAGAAGCTTACGAGCATTAAAAGGGATCGATTGAAGAGTCCTGATCGATACTGCTTTGGGGTCATGTCGATACACCTCTCCAGAGACGTTATGAGTGAAAAACTGTTACGGTAGCTGAAACTCAGATTGATAAAAAAAATATTTAAAAAAAGGATGTATAGAAGCAATGTAAGAAGGGTAGGATAATAAGAAATGAACAGTTATTTTTTTTTATAAAATAAGAAGAGAAGATAAATAGGTACAGTGAGAGAAAGTAAAATAAATCCTCCCTTATCCATTTAAAAAAACATCTGGACTGAACCTTTTTACCTTTTGGTTTCGTGTGTTTTCCTTTTATTTATCTTAGTCCTTTTTTTTCTTACCCCTATCTCTATGGACCACTCAAGGGATGTTGTAAACGTTTATTAATTTTTTTCATGTTTTTACCATAATTATTATTGTTTTCTTTGTTGTACAACATGCGTTTCATATTATAATGTAACAAAATGCAGAAATAGTTCATCCGTCATAAGTTTTGCACGTTATCAACCTCATCAAGATGGCTGAGATTTTAAAATTAATACCCCTTATATGCATACATGTGGACGTCAAGAGCAGAATTTTATAATTTAGATATGATTTTTTCTTTATTTATTAAAAATTGAGTCAGATGAAAGAAAATTAGGATTTTGTCTTTCTTCTCGAAACAAATAAAACTTTGCCTCTGGTAACCACGCAATTTATTACAAGGCTACCCTGGGCAATGCCAGATATTTTTGCTACTATTGGAATATAAAACTCAGTCATGATGGTATTCCAGCATAGATACATATTATTAGTAATGTAGTGATGTATCAATGAAGTAGTTACCAGACATGTGGTCAGTGAACTCTACTACGAGTCTAGGGATCCTAGGTTTAACTACTAGCCGGCACCTAGGATATTTTACCTGAAATAAGAACTACTACAACGGTAACCAGGGATTGGTTAATTTAATTGGTGAGTTGAAAAGGATAACTCTCCAGTTTACCTTGTTCTCTGTAAAAACCATTAAAACAGTTTAGTTAAAAAATTATAAGTTTTATAGAACAGGTCACCATTTGGCAGTTTTAGTTCTAGTCAATAGGTTTTTAATAACAAAACATCAAATAGCAGTTCTCAATGCCTTATTAATAATTAATAAATACATATTTGAAATGTTATCCTATTTCTACTCAATGTTTCAATTAGACTTATGTTAGATTTAAGTGTTTCCACTTGGTCCACAACCTCTTATTCACCATCACCATCACCATCATCTCTTATAATCGAGATAAGGAAAGATCTTCTATGGAAAGGATCACACAAGTATAGCTAATTACTCCAATTATTTGTCCGTCAGCGTGTCAAGAAGTGTTATTACTATATATAATTTATTTTGCCAAAATAATTTTTTCTCAACTAATACAAAGTCCACAGCGATGAGTAAGTTTATTATTATAACTAGCACCACGTCTTACTACCCGTTTGGGTTGTACCCACTTACGCTAATGTGTAATGGTAGAGTGATAGTGAGATTAAATGAAGGACCTACAAGTTAACGTGGGATCCGAACAACGGTGAAGGCCTTGACATTCCCCCCATTCACAAGTTGTGATTAATACACGTCTTGTCAGAGGTGAAGTAATGGTTTGGTAATCGGATAAATCTGTGCGATAAATAAGGTATTAGTAGATAGGATTTTATATCGAGTTATGACATAAAATACCCAGCTTACTTTAAACACATTTTATGTTTAAAATGTAAGTTGAAAGAAAAATCTAATAGTATTTTTTCATCAATTATTGAAGAATACTCTCTTTGCTATCTTGTGTGTACACTTCACTGGGTATTTATTTTTAAAAAGAAAAAAAAAGACTAAATTTTTAGGGGGGGGGGGTTAAGGGAAGGTTGAAAGTGCAAAATATTCGCAAAGGTTTATTAGTGTTTAAATAAAGCCGATTCCTTCCATTTAGAAGATGTTTAGGAAGCATCCAGAACAAAGTTTTCTCTGCCTCTGTTTGCTATAATGACGGTTCGTAGGAGAATTCGTGATTTCTTACAGGCTAAATGAAACATGTATACATTATTCTAAGTTAATTGCATATTTATTTATTTAAATAAGAAAAGTTATCCTAATTTTTCTTTCGTTTCGAAAAATTAAAAATCAATTTTTAATTAAGTCCTATCTTTTAGTTAACGAGAAAATATATTTTGTTTCCAACGCTACGCTATATTGCCATTCCTTCCTGTCACCCAGCTATGGCATCTAGGGTGGGTGCCCCTTCACACACCGACAACTACGATACTGGGAGTGTTAATATATTTTATTTAAAACACTTACGGCTCAGATCATGACATTACCAGTAAACATTTGTACAACTAATTATAGAGACCCATGTCAGGTTAGGTACAGTAGCCCCATGGCTTCTTTGGTGCTGACTGACAGCTTTTGAAAGTTACCAGACCAATTTATGTATCCCTACGCTGAACCATATGATCTGCAAAAATATGTGTTTAGTATCAGTCTCTTCTGGCAGTCTAAATTTAGGTATATACCTAAATGTTGACTGTCAGCTCTCAGATGTGAGCTGTCAGTCAGCACCAAAGAAGCCATGGGGATACTATAAACTATGAAAAGTAGGTTCGGTCGAGAATTTTGTGTAAAAAAAATTTGCAAATGCCCCCACCCCTCCCAATCTCCAAATGGTTTCAAATTACTATTCCACGTAGATACGGTCATCCCATTAGCGTAGCTTCATTAGAATGGTTTGTAGTATAATACAAAGGAAGTTATAATAAAAGAAATATATTTATCTATTTGTTAACCAAATTCAGGTTTTACAATTGGAAATATATCAATTACTAATTTGATGCATTTATTAGAATTTAAAAAAGTAGTTAATGAAAATGTTAGTTAATTTAATGCTCAACGTTGGTTTTTAATCTATTTTTAATCTAGAAAAACAAATTATTATTTATTTTTATTATTATTATTATTATTTAGCACCGCGTCTTACTAAACATACGGTTTATACGCTTTAAGTACTAATTACGTTAATGGATTAGGAATTAGGAAGGTTGAATTAGAGGAAGTAAGCCTGCATTTGCGTGGAAGGAGAGTGGAAAATAATTTAGGGCAAACCAACCCCAGTTCACCCGACCAGAGATTCGAACCTCGATCTCCTCGTCCTCAGCAGTCAGGCTCAAAACGACTAGCACGTTAGCCAACTACGCCACCGAGGCGGGTAAAAAACAAATTATTTCTAAATGTAATATCGTGAATCCTTGAAATTAAAAAAAAGGTAAGTAAAGCACTAAGTTTTAATATACAAATGTGTACACCTAATATAGCGTGAAAGGTAGCAATCAGTATTAAGGGTCATTCATAGAACACATAATGCTTTTTTATAACTTTTTTTCTACTTCCTCCGCTCCCACTCACTGCCCCCGTAACACCATGAAGACTACAAGACTGACCCCCCTCCCACTCCAATTTATGTTACGCAACTTTCCACATCAAGCGTAAACGTCATTATTTAATTGGGAAAGTTTTATGACACAAAATGAGGGACTCAGATTTAATACAGCACGGAATCCATTTTAAATACAGAATAAAATTGATCTCAAAGAAGATTTTTCTAAACAATATCTATCTGGGTTTTTTTTTCATTTATAACAATAATAATATTATTTCAACGCTTGAATTCACACATAATATTTGTGCTATGTGATACTGTGATGTATCCATCCTCCACTAGTAAAAGAACCGTGTGGAAAATGGTGCACATGAATTGCGGAACAACTCACCCGAGGTTGGTAATACTCTTACACGGATTGCAATGTAAGAATTAAATTTATAATGAATTCGTTTAAAATGTAGAATGGAGGTTAGGTTTGGTTAGGTTATAGGTTAAGTTACATTAGGTTAGTTTAATTTATGCTAGGTTATGTTAGGTTAGTTTAGGTTGTGTTAAGCTAGATTTTGTTAGCTTATGGGCTAGGAGTTAAATGGGATTACAGTTTTATTCCTAATATTATGGGCACAGGCTAAGTAAAGTTTATTCTGCAATTAGAGGGCACCCTAATCGAATGCATGATGACAGGTATATTTTATTCCGCAGTTCGAGTGAACCCGAAGAAATTATAGATCCCTCTTTTCAAAAAGCCTACGCGGCCTATGTGTGACCATTGGCCTTGGTAAATTTGGCAATGTGGTTGTATTTTATAAGTTCTGTCATAAGTAAACCAGTCAAATTTTACACTTCAGTGCAAACGATAAATAAACAATTAAAAATAGTTGGAATGTTTTACCACAAAGAATTCCTCTCTGTTTTAATAATAGAGGAATTTACTAAAAACTTGTAAAAAATTTCTGAAATTATATAATTTACAATGTTGCAGAAACACATAAGCAAATATCATAAATGAACTCTATTCAAAGTTTAAGGAAGATTTAGAAAAGTGGGGCTTTTCTATCGACTAAAGAATGGAACCATCTATTTCTTATTTCAAAGTACTAAATGAATATATATATGTGTATATATATATATATATGTTTTGTTCATAGCTCTGAAAACAATGGTTTTATAAAAATATCTTAAATAGTTGCTGAGGTATTATCAAGATTTTGATGAATATCGACGTTTCATGTCCACCTGAATCCGAAAAAGTGGTTTTCGAAATTCTGTTTGTCTCCTTTAATGAAGGGCAAAAAGATATAAAGTCGATTTTCTAAAAATTTGCTCTTAAAATTTTGATTAAAATAAATTTATGAAGATTTATTCATGTTATAAACAAAATGGCTATTCTCTATATTTCGGCAAAATGACTATGAGGGTTCCGGTCTTAAGCGTAAATTATTAGTATTTATCATATCTCCGTAACTCTTTAAGATATTAAATTTCTTATCATTGCAAGTATGTAGGTATATTTAAGCTAGACATCTTTTAATTGAAATATATTTTAACAAAACCAATAAATTTCAAGATTTACGCAGTTTGTATATATATATTTTAACTTTTCGAAATACGACCGTAAGTAAATCTAACCCGAAATGTTAATGGGTGTCAACGTCTAACTACCCGGCGAACCATTAAAAGTGGTTTTTGCAATGCTGTATGTCCGTGTGTCTGTTTAACAATAATTTTAAGAGTAGATTAATAAAAAGAGAAATGAAAAATAAAACGATTTTCTCAAAATCTGTTCTGATGATTTTGATTAAAATATCCGTATCTCCACAAATATTTGATATACTAAATAACTTGTAGCTGCAAAATTGTAGCACTTTTAAAAATAAAAAGCATTTATTCGAAATATCTTTTTATAAAACCAAAATTTTCTGTGATTTTGGAAAATATATTATTACCAAACCGATTTTCTCAAAATCTGTTCTAATGATTTTGATAAAAATTTCCGTATCCCCACAAATATTTGAGGTACTAAATAGCTTGTAATTGCAAAATGTTAGTACTCTTAAAGAAAAAATGCTTTTATTCTAAATATGTTTTTATAAAAACAACAATTTATGTGATTTTGGCAAATATATCAATATCATTTTGTGAGATTTAATTTTAAAGAGACACTACTTAAATCTTAACGTAATAATTTTTTAATGCTGTAGAGTAATTAAATATAATTCTCTCAAAAAGTTTGTAATTTTTCCTTTAACCTTTTAGGAGAAATGTTTTTTACAACGATTATCTATTTCCTTTAATTTAGACTTAATAGTCAATATTTAAATTTTTACTGGTAAAAATTTAAAAATGAGGAATTGAATAGTAATGTGACGACCTGAATATTTGAAACATCTAAAAAAAATTAAATAATTAATCGTAAATTGAAATTTTATAAAAAATGTTGACCCTTTTCGCCCCAAAATCGATAATTTTTATTGGTCAAAACATTCAAATGAGGACTTCTTTAAAAATAAAATTATAAATATTAAAATCGCGTCTCAAAAAATGTTTTACGTAAGTATAGTTAAATTTGTGCTTGGGTTTGCTAGTATATAGTATTTCATTTTACATTAATTACGAGTTTTGAGTAAATATTTCCATTTTTAAACAATAGAGTGAGAAAGTCCGTGCTGAGTGTCATACGATTTATTTGGTTTCTTTGTTTAGGTATATTATGCGTACTTTCTGGATCGACTAATTAGTTTATCGCATGAACTATAAACTATCTTAAATATAATAAGCACACGGCATCCAGAGTCTGGCAATTATTTATCACCATTAGAAGAGAAACCCATATTTTACTTATCATACATTTTAAGCCATGCTGGAATACCAACCAGGGACAATAGGTCAGAAATCATAAATGCTACTGACCGAGCTAGGTAAAATATAATGTTTGTCTCCAGGCACTTTAAGTCCAAAACCAAGACACACATTAAGCCGAAATTTGGCAAACGTGCTTAGATAAACCCAATAGTTTACCCCTCAGGCGTAATGATTTTTAAATTTTTACGGATATTGGAAGTTTAATGCCTTAAAGCCCTATGACCTGAAATGTGGATTGATAAAAATACATAGCTAAGTAAAACCTATCTTAAGCTCATATGTGAGATTCAGAAATGTTCCACGTAGAATTTAACATTCAAATATGTATGTATTTACATCATAAACTGCGTTACCTCTTGAGTGATTGTATTTAAAATAAAAATAAAAGAGCAACAATTAAAAAAACCATTCTAAAATTTTTAATTGTGGTCCTTTTAAAAATTTTAAAGAAAATATGGTTATTCTGGTTTATATTTAAGTTTCAGACATAACTTTGATAAAAAATATGCCGCATCCATCCCGGAAAATAAATCTGTAAGAAATCAAAAAGGGGGAAAAAGAGAAAGATAACACGTTCCAAAGATAACGTTTAATTTTTAGTCTGTAGATGGCTCACGGGCAACGCCACAACGCTAGTATTAAAATATTTTTAATTTTAAATCTACTATATTTTTAATATAATAAGATATTTATAATTTTATATGTACTTCTACTATATTTTTAATATAATAAAATATTTACAATTTTAAATGTACTTCTACTATATTTTTAATATAATAAAATATTTCTAATTTTAAATATACTTCATTTTTAATATAATAAATTATTAATCGTACCTCAAATAGATACATATATAGTATGACCAAAATTGGAAATTTCCAATTCTTAAGTGTTCTTAAAGTCATTTTCTTGGGGAAACAGGAACTACAATTTAGTTTCTAGTGTTAAACAATTTACTAAATAACTAATTTAATAAAAATCAGTCAACTACCCTTAACTGTAGGGTTAAATATATAGTTATATAAATGCATCGTGTGGATCTTATGAAAACGATGGATACTAGGTTTGAACACAAATGGTAAGAGGGTTTAGGCCCTAATCCAAGTAATGAACTTGTAAAGAGATAAAATGACTCCCATCATAAAAACCACATTTAAATTTCTATACATTAGGACAAGTGAATATTAATTTTCATAGAAATTTCAAGTTTGATTTTTTTTATTAACTATAATACTTCTCTTTCCAAGGAGTCGTAAAAGAGTAAAAAGAGCATAAAATTCCCCCAAAGAGTATAAATCCAATATCATACACTGTTAAAAATCATTAGGAAAAGAGGAATATCTAGTTCCAGCAGAGCACATAAAAATTAATTATATTATCAAAAAATTGAATTATATATATTGGCTTGTAGCTCATTAACTATTGATTTTATGAAAATATATTTCAAACAAATGTTATTTATATTTAATAGTTCTACAACTGCACTCTTCTAATCTGTTTCGTAATTTAAATATTTACAGAGATATGATCTAAATAGGAGATTTCTTCTATAGTTGTATACCTTCAAAGTCATTTTCATGGAAATTAAAAAGTTTCCATTCTGTTTTTAGTGTTAAACATTATCTTTATAGTAAATTTTGATGATTTTGATGGATTAATTTCTCTTTTTGACCTTCAGTGAACTACCCTTAATTTAGGGCTGGATAATTTATTACAAAAACACCTTAGGGAAAATTTACGAAAACACAATATACCAAATTTTAGCCTGATCAGTAAAATGGTTTCATCTTAAGCCCAAGATAAATATAAATAAAGACAGACATACAGACAGACATACAGACAGGCAAAAAACATGTTATCGTAGGTGAGAGACAGTAAATAAAAAAAAAGAATCGTGTATAGTAAATTTAAGGTGTATTTTTTACACTTTTTATTTTAATAATTTATTTTTTTCTCCTATACAAAGTCTTTCATATTTTTTTAACCACAAGTATTGTTCAATATTCTCGCCAATCCCCTTTGTTGACAACTTCCTTTGTGATGTTTGTGTGGGCAATGGAGAATGGGACCGAGATATCTATGGAACGAGTTGATGTGAGGTTGTACGGGTCGAAAAGAGGGTTGTGTGAGGGGAGTTTGAGGAGAGTTTGAGGGGAGGTGGAGGAGCTTGGTGTGTGCCACTAAATAGAACTGTGGTGCTCTTGAAGGTTCAAGTGGTAAATGTTATCTTGAAAGGCGGTGAAGTTTGTTGTTATGGAGGAAGGAGGGAGATGGGGGGGGGGGGCCTTGCGATGGGTACGTAGAACTTCTTTTCTCCCATATTAAAGATGAACTTACATTCCTAAGAGACAAGACATTTTATTACTGGTTCCGATGCATCACTATCTAATTCAACGTTACTGAACCGTTGGTGATATATATTTATTCTGGACCAGAGAAGTAATCCCAGTTTTGTGATAGCGTGATATAAAAATAAAATCTCATATCATTTTATTTGAACAGTCAGATTGAAATATATATATATATATATATATATATATAAATTAAATAGCGTAACTTCCATTATATATTGTTTTTATTACTATATATGTATTTACATGTATCGTTACACCTATTATTTAAAATCAATCATGGGTGACCTGGTGGTCTAGGGGTAAGGTGTCAGACTTCTATGCTGGCGGCCGGGGTTCGATCCCCGGTCCCGGCAAAGATTTATCTGATTACCAAACCCTTCCTTCATCTCTGACAAGACATCTTGTGGATGTGAGGAATGCCAGGTCTCCACCGTGGTTCGGATTCCACGTTAAACTGTAGGTCCTCCATTTCATCTCACAATCACCCTACCATTACACATTAGCGTAAGGGCGTATAACCCGAACGGGTAGTAAGACGTGGTGCT
>CABFOW010000181.1:95091-121280 GCA_902141385.1 Timema californicum
TATATATATATATTTAGACTGTACACATTTATACTTAATCACATCCATTTAAAATTACATTTCTTAAAACGTCAACAACTAGCACAGGATTTGCGTAAACAAAGGTTAAGTTACAACTTTAATTTTTGTCTTGTTTGCTTTACTTCTTCTGTTGGATTAATAATTAATTGAACTGTAAGACTTCTCCTATCTCAGAAACTAAGGGTTTCTAGACCCATGTTTATATTAACCTTTCTTAATGTTTGATTGATGAAAATATTTGACAATTAAAATACAACATAAGTATATATATACATTTTGACTTAATTTAAGAGAAAATATTTAACACATTTATACTAATAAATTAGGCGAATAATGTATTTTCATAAATTGATATCGATTGCAATGGTGATCACGTAAACACTTGATTTAAATCTCATCTTGTTATACCTACTAATAAAAGTTGTAGAAATAATTATTAGGAAAGCATGAAAGCAATGCGGTTTTTGGATAACCTGATGGTATAGGCCGATGAGAAGAAAGTAGTTCGGCAGCAATTGGATGCGTGGGCTGAAGTGGTGGAGTGGTATGGAATGAGTTTTAATGTAGAGTAGAATTGGATACTGATTTAAACACAAAAGAGAGAAAGTTGTACGGTTGGTGTGACAGTAAGAGAAGAAGATGGTGGAAGTTTTAAATATCTAGTAATTTTTATAGAGGAAAATGTGAAGAGACAGAAGAGAATTTTGTAAGAGAGGGAGAAAATCAGAAGCTTTATTGAGAAATGAGAGAGGTATGATTTGGAGCAAGGATGTGTTGACGTGTAAAGAAGATATCCACAGGACGTAATATGCACCAATATGCACACACTCCGCGAACATGTGGGTAAGGAGCCGGATGGAAGTAGAATTTAAGCGTATGCAATGAATTTTTTGAAAACTACTGTGGGAGTGACAGAGATGAATAGTGTGAAAAATCGAACAGGTGAGAAGAATAGTGAAAGAGGATCAAGTGCAGGAAAGAATGGAGAAGAGATAACAAAAGTGGTACGGTCATGTGAGGAGAATAGATAAAGAGAAGATACCAAAGAAGATAATTGTAATAGAGGTAGAAGGCCAAAAAGAAGACCAAGTGATAGGTGGTTGAAGGGAGTACAGAAACCTTTGGAGGAAAGAGGAGAAACTGGTTCTTTGTGGAGGAAGAAAGGTGTTGAAGAGAAAACATATCTTGTAGAGGGCTATGCTGCAAATAGACCTAGTCATGGCTGGAAGTTGTTCATGATCATGTTGATTATGATGATGGTAGTAGTGATATTTTTTCCAAAATAATTTTCTACTATCTAGTCATATAAAAGTGTGTGTAGCACAAAGAGGCAGTAGGTGAGTGTGCAAATAAAAAACATTGTCGCATGCTACCTTGTGGTATTACCCAATGCAAATACATTTATTATTCATTTTTGACTTACCTTTAAAAATATTTTTTTATTATTCAACAACAAAGACTTCACGGATTCTAAGTGAGAGCTACAATAATTGCGTCTCACCAGTTAGCGATCCATTTTTGGATTCATTCAGCTATACAATGAAATATAACTTTTTTTTATCAAAGGTTTGATTTAGGAATCCCGGGTGCTGACCTATACCCCGGTTTTATTACGAATAACCAACTAAAATGAACTTTTATCTTTCATAACCCTACAATACAGTAGTATTCTTGAAAGATAAAAGTCCTTTAGAAGCCTAGGTCTAAGAAATCAGACTACAGTAACCAAAGAATTCACATACAATATCAAAACACTAGGATCCTTGTCGGAAATCCAATTTTCCTCTATTCTGAAAAATGTAGGAATACGATATGTTTATAACGGTATCCATAAGAGAAAACAGATTGACAGCAGAGGGCATCAATTGAATAGATCTAGCTCGTCACTGAAGTGAAAAGTGAAAATAGAATATATTTCACATTCTCAAAGGAGGACGGTATAAACATTTTGAGTGATATTGACAAGGGAGGGTTCGACAGGAGGAGAAACATTCTACAACAAATCCACAAACAAAAATTTAGTGGGTAAAAATTTATTTTTTTCGCCGTGTTACGTTCTTGCCAATTAATCGTTAATTCAATCACACTAATTTAATAGTGATTTTAAAGGTCAAATATAAAGAAAAGTACCAGAATTTGATTATAGAGATGGTGAGTAAAACCACTTTTGAGTTCATCAAGACATAAATCTAGTTCTAAAATTTTCTTACAGGTAATCCATCCTCGAAGAGCCCAAGGGTTTAATTCATTGAACTCACCAGTGAGGGATAATCCATCTTAGATGAATTTTATTATAATTTGACAAAGGGAGGGAGGTACAGTTAAATATTATCAGATTTGAAGATTAAAATATAATAAAAAATTCAAAAGTCCAGCAACGCCACTAATAAGGGTTCTATACTTTTATCTCTATGGGTTTACCTGTACCCAAAAAATAAAGAAAAATAAAGTGAGAGTATATTTAGAAGTTTTATATTAACATTCAAATAACCACATGGATCAATTTTTCTGTCACCGAATAATGGATTCTTATATTTGTTTTGCATCTATTTTAATTAACTTTTTTCATGGTAGCTAAATATTAAAATTAACTAATTGGTTCTGGCTATAGCTGCAAATAGAGCAAGTTGCGTACCAGCCATTTGTATGTTGCATTAATTGTTTTACAAGATGGACTTCCAGCTGAGTTAGAAGCACTAATATCCAAGCAGATAATAATATCTCAATCTTTCTGTTAGTAACTTAGTAAAAACATTTCTAAACTATTTATTTTCAATAGTGTTTACTATAATTATGCTATGGATGATTTGTATTTTCATATCGAGGTGTGATTTTTAAATAATATTTAATGGATTCATGTTTAAAGCAGAGGATATGATATAAATAATTGAGTTCATCAAGACATAAATCTAGTTCTAAAATTTTCTTACAGGTAAGCCATCCTAGAAGAACCCAAGGGTTTAATTCATTGAACTCACCAGTGAGGGATAATCCATCTTAGATAATTTTATTATAATTTGACAAAGGGAGGGAGGTACAGTTAAATATTATCAGATTTGAAGATTAAAATATAATAAAAAAATTCAAAAGTCCATCAACGCCACTAATAAGGGATCTATACTTTTATCTCTATGGGTTTACCAGTACCCAAAAAATAAAGAAAAATAAAGTGAGAGTATATTTAGAAGTTTTATATTACCATTCAGATAACCACATGGATCAATTTTTCTGTCACCGAATAATGGCTTCTTATATTTGTTTTGAAGCTATTTTATTTAACTTTTTTTATGGTAGCTAAATATTAAAATTAACTAATTGGTTCTGGCTATAGCTACAAATAAAGCAAATTACTTACCAGCCATTTGTATGTTGAATAAATTATTTTACAAGATGGACTTCCAGCTGAGTTAGAAGGACCAATATCTAAGCAGATAGTATCTCAAATTTCTGTTTGTAACGTATTAAAATGTTTCTAAACTATTTATTTTCAACAGTGTTTACTATAATTATGCTATGGACGATTTGTATTTTCATATCGAGGTGTGATTTTTAAATAATATTTAATGGATTCATGTTTAAAGCAGAGGATATGATATAAATAAATATTATCTTATAAAATCGTAAAATCGTTGGAGATCTTTTCTAAATATTTCAATGTCATGTTAAAAACTCTTAAGATACACATTTTTACAAAATCGTTAAAGCCATTTATAAAATAATTCAAGTTTTCAAAAAATCTTTCATCAGTAAATCAACCTTTAACGAATTTTTGCAAAAATAAAATTATATATTATTCTAGATATGCATTTTAAACTAAACCCTTAAGGACATTTAAAAAAAGTTTTGTTCGTTTTCACATAAAACGTAAAAATTCCTCACAATCTCGATATCAATATCGTTTTTTTTAAATATAACAATATTTTCTGTTGATATGAAGAAGTAAAAATTGACATATATTTTTATATTTCAAGTATATTTATGTTACATTAGAACTATTGTTATTTAAGTTCCGTATGCAGATGTTGTTTAGCTTAAGGCTACAAGAACGATCACACAAAATATATAAAACATTTTTATATATATCATGTTCATCCCCATACATTAACAGCATTGATTAAAGAGTTAATTGTAATACACTTTTAAATGTTTAGCACCACGTCTTAAAACTCGTTCAGTTAATAATTGTAGGTGACCTGGTGGTCTAGGGGTAAGGTTTCGGACTTCTGTTCTAAGGGTCTAGTGTTCAATCCAAGGTCTCTCCCATTATTTTCCTATTATTGCTTTATGTCCTTCCCACCGTCCTTAAAAACAGTTAATTATACTAATTTTGTATTGTGACGTCTGCAGGGTATGTTACTCATTATTGGATAACCGTATTCACTTTCCAGTAGCTTGATCATTTTTCGACCAAATATATTTATAAGCACCTTGTTTTCTAAATTCCTAACTTTATTTTCATCATCATTCATCGTAAGAGACCTACTTTTAAACCCATAGAGAACAACCAGTAAAATAATGTTTTTTAAAATAAATTTCATTTTAATGTCGTTATTGTTAATTATAATTGTTCCTGAATATTTAAAATTATTAACCCTGTCAAATTATATGTTTTTCGAAGTAATCTCTAAATTAACGTCCCCAATAATTATTAATTGGTTTGTAATCTCTTTAAGTGGAATAAAAAAGTTACACATTAATTACTCCTGGCTGGATAAATATTTTTAATCACATTTGTTTCATTCTATAATGTGTGAGTTAATTGATATATCAATATACATAATGAAGGGAATTCTAGTTTTTTTTTAACTAATAATATATTGAAATGACTAAGATTTGGGAACACGGAATATCAATCCAATTTTAAGCGTGAAAAACAAATAGGATTTCTTCAAATGTAAGAGGAACAAACTTTTATTAAAGAACTGCCCAGCATATATATGCAAATTAACACTATAATCTTCATGTTAAGAGTGACTTCAATCTTTTAGTAAAAGTAAAATTTTTGATTTAAAAAAAAACTTTAAGAAAAAATTGAAATGCTATATTTGCATGATTTATGAATACATTATAATACATACTTTCCAGTTCAACTGTATTAAGTAAGGACGTATAAAAATCTGTCTACTATAATATATATGTTGGTAATTTTTTCTTTACGTTGTCTTTAGTACTTAAAATAAAATATCTAGCTCCCAATTTCAATAAGAATAATATCTTAAAGATAATTTTTTTAGCTGAAAATATAAACTTGAAATCCAAAAATAAGATTTTTTGTTTCGATTGTATAGCTTTTTAAAATATATTTATTGTGGTGTTTGTATATTATTAATAATCGTGTATAGTGAGACCACAATAAAAAAATTACGACTAAAATAGATAAAACATATTATGATCGTCATAATCATCATCATTCGACATTTACACCTCTGTGAGTCTTCTGATACATCCTCTTCCTTTACTGTCAATCTCTCTAAACAGGCACGCTGATATCCATAAATATTAAATCCTACCAATAAATTGATTTTCTTTACTAAAGCATTTTTTTGAAAGGGATAATTATAATGTTTAACTTGACCTTTAAATATATGAATATTGTTTTAGCTAGTATTTTAACCATAACTATCTTCCCTAAAACATTATTCTACCATATTAATGCTTCAAAGGTGGTTCGTTTGTGTGGGGAAATGGAAGATCGTAATATATGTTTCCGTTTCGTTGGAATATAGTTTACATTTAATGTGATCTTATTTATTTCCATATTAATATTTTTCAAATTATTTCATGATTTTTTTCTTAGCTATAGACTACGTTCAGTTTGAACATATTTAGTTATAATAATAGTTTATAAATAACATTGTTTGAGTTCAAATTATGTTTAGCTGCATTGACGTTGAGCGAGAAGTGAAATCATTTAGGAAACTTAGAACTATGTACAGAAAAAAGTTAGTCTATTCCTTAATTCAGAAAACAAGATTATTTTATTCCACAGAGATCTTACATTACCATCTTATTGAAAGATAAATATCAAAGCGGTAGAATTTTTAAACCTTTAAATTATGATTAATCTTTACATTTTATTTGCCCCCGAACACAAAATAGTGGATATTATTGTTAGAAATACTTCTCTGTCCCTGAGCATTGATACAAAACTGTTTGATGGATTTTGTTATAACTAGATATTTAGATTTTTTATGACTAGAGCCCAATTTTTTAAAAAATATTTACCATAGCCATTAAGTTAGGAATAGCCTACTGAAGAATTTTTAAAATTACCGATTTTTGGAAGGGATTTAAAGCGATACTGATATTAATTTTAATTTAATTTAGATAGTGTTTGAGCCGAGATTTTTTTAAGGTTGTAATATTAAATTTAAAGTTAATATATATGATTTATTAGGAAATTAACAATGGTTTATAACTAACTACTGGTATTATATTTTATTTCCCTAGTTGGAAGTCTGGTCCACTTCAATAAGCCGTATCTTTATCTTTAGATAGTTCTATCTATCCCATCTCATTACACTCTATCCTTATCTAGCGCTAGTTCTATCCAGTCCACCTCATTACACCATATCCCTATCTTGAGATAGTTCTATCCAGTCCCCCTCAGTGCACCCTACCCTTATCTAAGCTTGCTCTATCCACTACATCTCATTACACTCTACCCTTATCTAAGCTAATTATATCCAGTCCACCTCATTAAACACTTTCTATATCTTGAGCTAGTTATTTCCAGACTACCTCATTACACCTTATCCCTATCTTGTGTTAGATATATTTAATATATCTTATTACATCTTCTTAATTTCAGATTCATCCTAATGTTATCCTCCCATATGTATCTTAGTCCTTCCAAATGTCTCCTCTCATTGGGTTACCCAGTCAATACCCTGAACACGGTTCTATATTCTCCCATTTGTACTGCATGCTCTGCCCACCATTATCTACAATACATGAATTATTAAACAATGTATCGTGATGAGTACAGGGTATGTAACTTATCATTATGTATTATCCTCTACTCCCGAATAAAATCATTCCTTGTAAGACCAAATTGGTGACCTGGCTGTCTAGGGGTAAGATGTCAGACTTCTATGCTGGCGGCCGGGGTTCAATCCTCGGTCCCGGCACAGATTTATCTGATTACCAAGCCTTTCCTTCACCTCTGACAAGACATCTTGTGAATGTGGGGAATGACAGGCCTCCACCGTGGTTTGGATCCCACGTTTAACTGTAGGTCTTCCAATTCATCTCACAATCACCCTACCATTACACATTAGCGTAAGTGCGTATATCACGAACGGGTAGTAAGACGTGGTGCTAATAATAATAATAATAAGAGCAAATTAATATCTTCCTAAGCATCTTGTTTTTGAACACCCAAATTTATTTCGTCAAGTAATGTAGGGACACTCTTGTAGTAGAAATATAAACTCTGACAATTTGAAAACCAAATTTTTTAAAAAATATTAAAATTATTAGACTTGAACGAGTAGAATACGCGTAGTAAAAATTAGAAATATTAATATTATATAAATGTAATACTTATTTTTAAATACACACACAAATATATATATATATATATATATACATATATATAATTACTATATCCCTAAGTTTAGCTACCAACTATTCAAATAACCATAACAGAAATGTATCTAAGTTGAGCTAACCCAAACCCTTATAACCTCACTACGTAGAGTAGTTATATAAAGCACTAGTTTCATGTTGATCTAAACTCCCAAGGACGGGGAGATCGTGGTTCAAATCTCGTTTGGGTATACTGGAGGTAGTTTTCCGTAAATGATTTTAAACTCTCCCTCCATGAACATGTGGGCTCACTTCATCTATATTAAACCTTAACATTTCCCAACCCTTTAGGGTAATTAGTACTTAAACGTACCACCCAAATGAGTAGTTAGACACGGTGCTTAATAATAATAATCAAAACCCATATAAATTTATTTTCATATTTTTTTAAAAAAAATTGTGTATAGAATGTATTCGATGTATCCTCAAATTAATTTACTATTTTAAAACATAATTATTTGTGTATATTTAATTTATTACAATCAATATTAATGTGCATAAACCACCATTATCTTAGTCATCAGTTTATTAACGGATCAACTAAGAGTTTTGTTTGAGTAGGGTGGTTTGGAGTTCAACTGTTCTAACGTATAAACAGGATCGTTATAATTATATTAGATTTAAAAACCAATTATCTTGAACCAGACCCTGATATAAACCGGGAAAGTTTTGTAACCGACAATCCAGTATAGTGTAAGACTGTTTATTTAGTAATCCTATTCAATCATCTAAGTTATTTGGCTGGTAAATATTTGATTATAACTAAATGGTTTTTTAATTTATAACCTTCCTACTGATCCTTTGCCTTAAAATTTATTACCGTTTCCATGTGTTTCAAAATGGAAGTCCATGTTTCAACTATTTTTTAAAATCTTTTTATTATTTCAGAAAATCTAATATGTCAATGACTTGAATACATTTGGGAATACCGAAAAAAAGAAAACAACTAAAATATCTACATTCGTATATAAGTTATCTCTTGCGTGTTTACGTTTTAATGCGCAAGTTCTGTTCGTCCTATAGAACTCTTACCCAATAAATCTCAATAAACAATACTACGTAGTAACAAATCAAAACACATGTAGTCATACAAGTGCGCTCACATATACAACCCCCCCACCCCCCGCGATGGAGTAATTTATCGATTTATATGAATACGTGTGAACACATGTAGTGAGACTCCATGCATACTGCTGTTTTTTTATTTTATTGCAATCCCAGTGAGTCGAAACATTGTATAGAAATGTCAGAGGTAAAAAAAAAAGACAAATGTAATAAATTTTTATTTTTTCCTATCTGTTTACTTTTTTCGTCACCTTGGTGAGAAAGTATTGTGATCGTCAAAAGAATTGAATTAGAGATTTTGATAAATATTGACGTTTCATGACATACTGAAACAAAAAAAAAATGTTTTTCGTCTGTACCTCGGGCTAGCCTAAACTATTTTACTGATTGGGTTCAAACTTGGTATCTGGCGTTTTCACGAGGTCCTCCCGAGGGATTTTAGAAATTGTATATCTTACCCTAGATATAAGGGTATTTAGTTTACTGAAGGACAAAATGAAAAAGAATCAATTTTATCAAAATATCATCTAACTATTTTGATACATTTTTTTATCTAGACACAACTTATTTTTATAAACAAAATGGTTAACATCCTATTCTTATGAAAATCCTTTTGAAAGTACTTTCTCCAAAATTATTTAGAATACTAAATAAATTATCGGTGTAAAGTTGTAATAAAAAGATAAACATATTTTAATTGAGGTATATTTTTATAAAATTAATAATTTCTAAGATACAAGCATATATATATATATAATAATTCGAGCTTTATAAAATAAATTTGATACTTATAGTATTTGGTGGTCAAGGATGTTTCTCTTTATCATTTTTTGTAAAGTTTTTTCTAGTTTCTAGTTCCTAGTGACATAGAGTAAATAACAGTGTATAGTAATTAATTCATGATCTTTGCTTTAGTGTTTCTACAGCCATATATAGACCTATTATTTATTATCATTAATCTTATGAATTTTAAGTAAATGTATATTAATTTAAGATAAATGAGGGAGAAAGTCTGTGCGTCACAACGTAGCCTTTATTTTATCTGAAAACCTTTACTTTTATATTGGGAAATCATACATAAGTGTATACAAAATTGATATTAAATAGATATCCAGCCTCAGTGGTTAAATCGTTTAAGTAAATTGTCATTTTTGCAATGGACTGATATGCCGTTTATAGGAAGATCGAGCTTCGAATCTTGGTCAGGTGTATTTTTCATGGTTCTTCAATTGATTTTTCCACTTCTATCT
The DNA here is from genome assembly GCA_902141385.1 of Timema californicum. Taxonomy (NCBI): domain Eukaryota; kingdom Metazoa; phylum Arthropoda; class Insecta; order Phasmatodea; family Timematidae; genus Timema; species Timema californicum. The sequence goes on from CABFOW010000181.1 coordinate 105,018, forward strand.
CCACGCCAATGGGGGTACAGTTTATATAAATTCAATTTTACTAATTAGAGTAATTAGTTTATATGTGCAGAACTCTAATGGATAATTAATTAGACGTTGTGCTAATTGTATGGGTGTGTTGGTTGCTTCCATGCTGGAAGCGCCTTTGAAAAATATGTGCCAATAGCGCTCACCTAAAATAAAACCTAAGTCTTTTCTCCCGTCGGCAAATCAAAGCCTTGATACTACCAAATGGAAGTCATTAAAAGGACGTATATGACGCTATTATTTTGATCGATCCTGTTTCAGAACTATCAGTGTGAAGGAATATTAGTAGGTTAGGGTAGGTTAGGTTAGGTCAGGCTAGACTAGGATAGTCTTTGACCTGATATCCCTATTCTGCCAGGGAAAAAAAAAAATTCAAAATATTTTTGAAATGAATTAGCATGAACTAATTTTGTAAATACACACATTTAGCTTCTTTAGAACAATAATAAAGTTTTGAATATAGAATGGTTGCAAACATACACGGTCATATTTTACATGGAATGAATACACAAGGTGCCTTAAAAAAATAGGTGCAAACTACACAGAGATGCTAAATATATAAATTTAAAAAGGTTATGTAGACTATATATCTACTTGTGTATAACCATATTAAATTCCTTGGAATCCATTCATTATAAATTAGACCACTACTCTTCTTACATAACAAGTAAGAGCAATGTTATACCAATCTACCCTGTAGTCCTTAGAATATTCTTGCCAGAATTGATTACAATATGTGTGACTCCAAATGGATAGTAAATATGATTAGATATATAAAAACATTTTGTTATATATGTTAGTGTATTATCTATAATAGGTAGAATAATAAATATTATTCTCCATGTGTCATAATGATTTTTTTTTATAATTTGAATAAATGGGCACAGTGAAAACTCGTTTTATTAGAATAAAAATATCGTTAACGCATAGTAAATTAACATATTGATTTTCTTCCATTAATAATATTATTAGTAGTTTTCATATTGTTATAATTCAAGAAAGCCTCTACCGTCTTTAGTGATAGAATGGTCTAAAGCATCACATTTTCAATAGGCTAGACTGCTGATGATTGTAATTTCGGGGTTAAAATCCCAGTCAAGTGTATTGAGGATGGTTTCTTCTAAATTGTTATTCAATCATTCCTCACGCAAATGCTAGTACATTTCCTTTGAACTTATACTTTCTCACAATTTAACATAATTATTACATTATCGAAAGAGATAATGACTATTAGAAGTAAAGTTAAAAAAAAGATATAACAACGTTAATTTAATTGTTTATTACATTCATAAGGTAAAAATATGGTTTGTTGGATTTATGGAAAATTTACATTATTTCAAAAACTAGATTTTGAAATAAAAACTACCATATAAAATAACTAATAATTTTCTGAAAATCTGCAATGTGTATAAGCGCTAAAGTATGCGACTCCCTTTAAGTAGCCAGAATAGGTTTTGGTAGATAAGAATATTATTTAAGAATTTTTAGATCAAAATTTGTTTATTATTTCTCCAAAAAAAACATAAGGGTTTAATTATCTCCATGTGGTAACCTTAACATTTCTTGAATATTTGTCTAAGGTTGTCCTAGAAATTTACGAAAAAATTTTCTCTTAATATAAAACTTTACTAATAAAATGCTATTAAGAAAATTAAGAAAATTAAGAAAATGTAGATATCACCCTGTGTAAAATTAAACTCTATATTTCTACTGGAGCAATATTTGATCTATTTGGGCAAAAAAAAAAATGCTATTAAACTGCGAAAACACTTGAAATATTCTTACCTCCCTTTCTACCACATCTTAATGTCTTCTCTTTAAAGTCGCTTTACGGCGTGAACTCTTTCACGGGATGAAGGGAGGAGAATATTGTTAACAAGATGTCGGGGTGGATGCGCGCTTCACCATGTTGCACAGGAGTTAACTCTCACCAGATTCCCCATTTTGGAAGATATGAGGGGGGAAACCCCCCTCCTATCTTTTATTACTCTCCCTACTCAAGGATAAAAATAAATATAAAATAATGATGATGATGGTAAGGTATAAAATCTTGTACTATTGTGTTATATGTTGATTTTTTTTTACTAGTTTGGTTTGTAAGCTTATGTACTAAAAATTACGCTAGTGGTTTAAATAATAATGAAGGTTATAATTAAAGACCCGCCTCGGTGGCGTAGTTGGCTAATGCGCTTGTCGTGTTGACCGGGAGGACGGGGAGATCGAGGTTCGAATCTCGGTTGGGTGAACTGAGGATGGTTTTATCTAAATGGTTTTCCATTCTCCCTCCACGCAGATGCGGGTTCACTTCCTCTAATTCAACCTTCCCAATTCCTAATCCATTAAAGTAATTAGTACTAAAAGCGTATAAACCGAACGGGTAGTAAGACGTGCTGGTAAATATTATTATTATTATAATTAAAGGTAGTGTAATCACATTTGCGTAGAGGGAGAGATGAAGATCATTTTGGGAAAAAACAACTCTCATTGCACCGGAGTTAGATTCGAACCACGATACTTCCGTCATCACCAGTCTAGTCTACTGTGAGAGTAGCGCGTTAGACTACACGGTGACCAAAGTGGGTTATCGTGTTGATGAAGTGGAATAAACAAACCTACCTGTGAAATAAGAATATTTTCTTACAAATTATTAGCACCTATTTTTACATAAATAATTTTTAACTATTTTAGGGCACAAGAGAGAGATTTTATTTTAAACTTAAGGGTGGTTTTGTAATTTGTTTTTTAAATTAGATGTTAAGTGATTTTTTATTTTTTTTTCATATTTATTTATATATTTAATTCATTTAATTTTTCAAAATATTATTTACTAATAAAGAAAATATCTATAAAATAAACAAATTCAAAATATTCATAATGCTAATTAAAGGCTAACTGAGTAAAACGTGCCATTCGTAGATTTAAAGTTAGGCAGAGATTTGAGCTATTATTAACTTAAGACATTGTATTATTATTAGCACCACATCTTACTACCCGTTCGGGCTATTCTCACTTACGCTAATGTGTAATGGTAGGGTGATTGTCAGATGAAATGGAGGACCTACAGTTTAATGTGGAATCCAAACCACGGTGGAGGCCTGGCATTCCTCACATTCACAAGATGTCTTGTCAGAGGTGAAGGAAGGGTTTGGTAATCAGATAAATCTTTGCCGGGACCGAGGATTGAACCCCGGCCGCAAGCATAGAAGTTAAGACATTGTAAAATAAAATTAAAATATAAACGGATAGATGCAATATATTTATAATTTTTTTTTCAATGGTTCAGTATGTTAACTCGGATAATGAGTTCATACTTTACAAAAAATCCTAAAGTTTTCTCGGCCAACCATGGATTACCCCCGGTTTTCCACTTTAAAGTTTATAAAAAAGAGAGAAAATGTGTGCAGCTCTAGGGTTTCGGTTATAATATATTGAGGGAGTATACTCACCCCATGCGTGCATTATATCCGAGCATGGGGGAGATCGGGGACAGAAGGGGGAAATGATAGAAACGGAAATGTCAATATTCAAACCCTTTGGACATCAAGATATTTGTTAACAATGATGCTCGTGAAATGATTGAAAGGGGGTGGACTAGACGTGATTCAAGATAACTTTGGACTTCTATATAGAGGTTGTAGAATAGGTTTATTTATTATTAAAATTCTTAATCGGTAAAATTTTAGTCCGGTTTTACAATGATACGAAGGTTGGGTTCGAGTCCAAACAGAAAGTATTTTTTTCCTTAAATGTTTATTAATATAACTAAAGAAAATATCACGCGAATATCCTTTAAAGTTTACCTTTATAATTTTTAATCTATTAACGTAATAAACATCCACCCCATAAATATTAACGTTATTATTAATTTTACTATATAATAATGGCATATCACTAAACTGCTTTCTGAGAAAAATCTTACCAACCATCCGTAATACACGCATATTATAACATTATTATTATTATTATTATTAGCACCGCGTCTTACTACCCGTTCGGGCTATACGCACTTACGCTAATGTGTAATGGTAGAGTGAGATGAAATGGAGGACCTACAGATTAACGTGGAATCCGAACCACGGTGGAGACCTGGCATTCCTCACATTCACAAGATGCCTTGTCAGAGGTCAAGGAAGGGTTTGGTAATCAGATAAATCTTTGCCGGCATATTATAACAAAATAGTCTGGATCACTATAACCGCATTTGCATAAAGGATGAATGTAAGCTAATTTAGTCAAACTAATACACTCCAATACCCTATCTGTAATTTGTGCCCTTTACATCTTCAACAAAGATCACAGTATATTGACATCCTAGCCCACGTGTTCACCAATGCCCGTATTATAGATTTTAACGCTGAAATTTTGAACATACTGATCGTATCTATGTACTGTTTGAAAACTAGCTTAACTTGGGAATGAGCCACTTCGTCAAATGACCTAAGCGGTCAGTCTTTCAATAGTGACACTTGGAACTATTTTCAATTATACGTTGACAGATTTGAATTAAAATAATATCAAATATTTATTTTTAATTAAAACCACTGATGTGAATATTAATTTTAATAAGACAAATGATAATGCTTTTTTTTAAATGATTAAATGCTTTTGCTTCAAAATTTGGAAAGAAAAAAAATCTTTAGAACTCAAATTTTTCAAAACACATCTATAACTTTTGTATTTACTATGATTAATCTTATTTATATTAAAAAACTAAAAGTTCAAGAAACAGTTCTTTAATATATTTGATTTATGCTATATTTACATTTTACAAGATCAACTCAAATTTGTTTCAGCAATTAACTAGTAAAAAAATCGAGTTTAATTTTGTTGGCACCCTGAGAGACACTTCAATATAACGACACACCACTACTCCAAGTTTGCTGACCCCGGGACTGGACTATTACTGTCTGAGTGATCAGGGTTCATATACTGATCGGGTGTGCTAAGGATGATTTTTCCTAATATTTTTACATTTTATGTCAACGATACTGAGGGTACACGTGTTCAAAATTCAAGTTTATTTACCCAACATATTCGGGAATTTATTACACTAGACGTATAGCATGAATGGGTAGAAAGCCTAAGTGTTAAAAAATAATCATAAAAAAAATATTTCTTTCAATTGAGGCCGTTTCCAACTCAAATATAACTTCATCGTCAATTTTTTAATCACAGCGTCTTACTAAACGTCTAGGCCATCATACTATTATATATTACTAATAATTAAGCTAATGGGCTTAGGGATTAGGGGCGTCATATTTACAGGAAGTGTACACACATTTACGTGGAAAACTATTTTGGAAAAAAAACCACCCTCATCAATACACCCGACTTAAATTTGAAATTTGATCCTCCCCACTTCCCCCCCGTCAACGGCGGTCTAGTCTACCACGAGAGTAGAAAGTTAAACCACGTGGCCAATGAAACGGGTTTTATTACCTTATCTAAATGATGGCGGTATATTTTGTCCAGAGGTTTTAATACCGAAATGGGGAATGCCAGGCCTCCACCGTGGCTCGCATTCCACGTTAAACTGTAGGTCCTCCATTTCATCTCTCAATCACCCTGCCATTATATATTAGCGTTAAGTGCGTATAACCCGAACTGGTAGTAAGACGTGGTAATGATAATAATAATAATATCAAAATTATCCTAGGTATATTTTTATATATTCTAGATATGACCGGAAATATCGCGAATGAGCTATAGAAGTGAGTAGGTATTGTAGAGGCTCATATTGATTATATGCTCGATTGAATTTTCAATTCCGATGTGAATAGGTATAGCTTGGGTGCATACATTATTGATGTCTTGTGCGTATACTCTGTGAATTTATCTGGAAATACAGTCCAATTCTCTGCTCCCTTTAACAAACTGAAACGTGTAATTTAAATTAACATACATATTTGTATTTAATTTATCGTTGGTATATTAATTTATCTTCAAGTGTCAACAAGAAAAAACTTTTTTTATAAAGGCATGATATATTTAATCTAAAATGTAACTCATCCTTTTTATAGTCTAGGATTCCAGTTACTTATATTTCTATAATCTAAAATATAAACGAATATAATATTTTTTCTCATTTGATTTATATTTGAGTATACTTATTAGTTTTTACCACTTTGATAATGGCAACAGTTAACTTTTGATCAAAATGCATAAAATATAAAACATATGGATTTCTGAATTTAGGGCGTTTATTTATAGTTTAATTTTCACAATGATTTTCTAAATTTATTCCCAAATAAATGCTGCTGAATTCATTTAATTATATACTTTCATAGCTTGCTTATATATATATATATATATATAATTGGTTACAGGATGGACAAAGCAGAAATTAGGACACACAGTAATCTGTACAATAATTAAAAATACACAAAAAATATATATTTCTACTAAAAAAAATGTAAAGCAAAGATTCAGAGTAGATTAAATAGATGAGATTAAATTAAGTATCACACTTAATGATATCTAATGTTAAAATGGCTTCTGTTTATTCTGAGTTTAGTTGATATATATATATATATTGTTTGGATTATTTAAAAAATATATATATATATATTTTTTTTTAAATAATCCAAACAAAAACGATGAAGCAGTAAGCTAAAATAATCCCAAATACAGTATCTACTAAGCCATTTTTTCCTGTATGGTTCATTTTACACTCAAACATATCAGAGAAATAATAAGATCTCCCGTTGCGGTTAAAACATTTTGGTAGTAAATTTGACAGGTTGGCAGGACGGGAATAATTGAAGCCATAGCCTTGGAAACGTCAGACTGGGCCAGCTGAGAGTATGACGCTAACACGACTCCGTCCCAAAAAGATGGAGCTCTAAATTTAATTCTTGGCCATATACACTCACGAATACTTCCCCAAGATTTTTTTAATACTCTCCAAGCATGCATTAATTTATTTTCTATAATCCAACCATTTTGTGCTAAGCTAGTAGAATATTTGATAGACTTTGAGTAAAGGTGGATATTCACTAAAGAGCGGGCAAGAGAAAACCTTCACTAGTATTCATCAAAGATCAAGGGCTGGGCTGTACCTTAAAGAAAATACTCGTCCCTGCCAATTTGGTGTGGACATTGATTGTTGTATTGTAGAAGTGATTATAATGCAGTGCATTTCAGATTTTCATTTTTAAATATTAAATTATTAAATCCCTTGTATTCACCTAATTATAGATATAGTTATAACTCTGATTAATTTACTATTTTTGTAAGGGGTTGGTCAAAATAAATAGTTTTAAGACTCATAGATGCCAAAAAGGTATAAAGACCAGCATTATTTATCAAATGATACTGTTTATGACATTAATAATAATAATAATAATAATAATAATAATATACAATAATACGATTTGGCGGAGCTGGACGATAATGTTGGAGACCAAAAGCTCAGAATTTAAAACCTAATATTTTATAAATGCTCACTTTATTTGAAAGAAAAGGACAGATTCTAAAAATACTCCATGAAAGGGCTCAGAAGAAGTTTAAAACCCACATAATGGTTTGCATACTAACGTCTACACCACATAAAAGATAAAAATATGCTGACGTAAGCACAGGATATAGAAAGAGGTTTAATATGACTTGAAATAAAGTGCATTAGGAAAAAAAAATTCTAATGAATAGAATGAAAGAATATAAGTAAAATGGTAGATTACAAAAGTACTACTAGTTCATGAGCAAGATGATATAATAGCATCGAAATATCGAGATGTGTGTAAATATGTGTTAGTGTTTCTACTTTTATTTGTGCTCTACCATTTTCCTAATATCCTATCATTTTATTTATTACAGAAAGTGGTTTAAGTAACTCAAATATTAACTTAATATTTAGATTAGCCATATTACTTCTACAAAAAATATTTTTATTAGCACCGCGTCTTACTACCCGTTCGGGTTGTACGCACTTACGCTAATGTGTAATGGTAGGGTGATTGTGAGATGAAATTAAGGACCTACAGTTTAACGTGGAATCCGAACCACGGTGGAGGCCTGACATTCCCAACATTCACAAGATGTCTTGTCAGAGGTGAAGGGAGGGGTTTGGTAATCAGATAAATCTGTGCCGGGACCGAGGATTGAACCCCGGCCGCCAGCACAGAAGTCTGACACCTTACCCCTAGACAACCAGGTCACCCTTCTACAAAAAGCTAGACTGTATTTCTAGCAGTAAAACGGAAGATCAACTGAGAACAAAAAAAAAATATTGGTTCAATTTTGGAAACAAACCGACAATTTCATGAAAACACGAGCAAACATAGAAAATCTCAAGAAAATATTTGGTCTTGCTCCCTTTATTTCGCCTGTAAAGTCACCAATAGCTGATATAATATTTTAACTTTTACATTCTTATTTCAGGGCCATTTAATGTCGTGACAACAATAAGTTAAGTCGATTGATTCAGGTTGATAACCACAGTTCATTCACGATTATAGGGATGTTATCTGACAGTTAGCACAAGATTTGTATACCAAATATTTGTCAAAATTCAGATAACATTTATCTGACAGATAAAATATATTTTTACATCACATTTTTAACGGACAGTTTAAGTACCTGATAACTTTTATTTGAAAGTTAAAATGGTTTTTGTCATAGTGACGCATTGTTTTTCATGAGGTTTCCCCTATCAGAATATATTTTAGGTTAAAACCTTGGTTCACGTGTTTAGTAGGCACAGGCCTAGGATATACCCAGTCGTATATATAAAGTTAGAAAATTTAATTCATTAATTTATATAAACTGACAAGCTATTTGTAGAGCAATATTTATATAATTATAAATTATCAAAATGTGAGTACAAATAAATAAAATTCTATAAACGCTGTACCCAAATATTGACTACATTTTGGCAGACACCGATATTATTACTTGCAAGACATCTTAGCTTCTGCGCCCACGTGACGCCATCTGTTTACTCACACTCGTTTAGCCATTTTTTTAAAACAAATGCTGAGTGTTGTAGCCACTAGCCAGGTTGTAGTGGTAGCAGCAGGGCTTGTACGCGCGCGCACACCAGTAAAAACAGTACCAACCTTACGCTTTCTGCATAAACATATATATGTATCCTTCATATATCTATCCGGCAGATAAATTCAGTTCGTAATACGCTTAAAATAATAAAGTGGTTGATAACCTTCATCGGGTCCCTAGCTCTAGCCTCCCGATAGCAATATTTATCCGGTAGACATAAGACTGACCATAAATGGCTTTTTCTCACTAGTACATAATATGAAACGTTTGTTGTTATTGAAGCTGCAGCACTTATAAACAAATATATATTATATTTTATATATAAGATTATTTCTTTTGCTACTTTATGGTGTAGGCGCCCTATTATCTATATATATTTGGGATGAATTAAAATAAAGATGTGGAATATGTGTAGTTTTTATTTGTTAAATAAACACGACCAATCAAACCAAATTATAATTTGTATTTTTAGTTTACTATTTTTATTTGTTAGCAACACGTCTTACTACACGTTTGGGATACCCACCTTTACTATTTGGATTGTAATTTGATTTGAAGATCAAGTAAAACAGATGGAAGAAAATAAGTTTATCGATTGGTTTAAGCTTTCATGACTGGCGCTGTCGCATTTTAGGAACAGTTATAATTTTTTTTAAATTTAAAGGTAATTAAGTCGGATACTCACTAACAATTCCTCAAGTAGTTCCTCGTGAGTAGTATTATTTCATAAAACATTTTTAAAAATGTTTATTTTATAAGATAAGGGTGCTTTAACTGTGAATATGCAACGGTTTCAACTGTCATATCACACCTCTGGCTTATTTCCACCTTGTGTCCGTCTACATAGCAAGTTATATCACGTAGCTTTAGTTTGCTGTAGTTGTTGTTCACGTAAGATCGTTACTATGCATAAAAATACGAATTGAAGAGGAACGCAAGGAAAGATTATTTAAAAATAAGGTGACCTGGTGGTCTAGGGGTAAGGTTTCAGACTTATATGCTGGTGGCCGGGGTTCAATCCTCGGTCCCAGCAAAGATTTATCTGATTACCAAACCCTTCGTTCACCTCTGACAATACATCTTGTGAATGTGGGGAATGCCAGGTATCCACCGTGGTTCGGATTCCACGTTAAACTGTAGGTCCTTCATTTCATCTCACAATCACCCTACCATAGTGCGTATAACCCGAATGGGTAGTAAGACGCGGTGCTAGTAATAATAATATTTTAAAACTAAGTTTTTTGTAACAGCTTAACTTGATTGTTATTTTCTTTAATTAGATAAAATCTATAAACTTACAGTATTATTAAAATATTTATTTAATTCAATAATCATATTATTATTTATTAAAGTATATGTTTTGTATATTATTAATAGGAACATTGTAGGAATTGGTAAACATACAATGGTGTCAACTTATTTTTTAATCTTTCAGCGCCATTCCTCGAAGTTTAAGAGTGAATACAAAAAATAACATAAATATGATTTGGTTTTAAAAGGAATAAATAAGCCTATGTCAGTTTTGAGAGTATAATAAAGAACACCTAAGCAATAAACGTGTTTAAATCTATTCAGAGGTTTTAGTGTTTATTTTGAATTTACAAACAAACAAAAAAGCAAACAAATAAAAACTCACAACAAATCTCTTTATCTAAGCTATGGATAATTAGTCAACTTATATACTCAAATTGGAACAAAACTCTTTCAAATACTTTGAATACTTCTGATAATACCATATAACTCATTTTATAAGCCATAATAGCACAAGAATGCAAAGAATTTGGAGGATTTTTATAACAAAAATACCACACACTAGAATCTAAAAGTTTATATAAGGCCCAGCGCACACAAGCTATTTTTAACTACGGTTAACATACAGTAGCTCCATGACTTCTTTGATTTTAGCTGACAGCTTTGAAAAGTTACCAGACCAAATTATGTATCCCTATTCCGAACCATATGATCTGCAAAAACATGTGTTTAGCAGCTGTCACTTCTGACAGTCAAAATTTAGTTATATACCTAAATGTTGTGTCAGAAGTCAGCTGTGAGCTGTCAGTCAGCACCAAAGAAGCCTTGGAACTACTGTACATAACCTACTTTTTTGTATGAACAGCGTTATTTTAATCAAAAATATACAGGTGTTAATCTAGAAAATGAAAAATATAATTTTTGTAGAATATTTTAATACAGACAATTTACATTCTCTTACGTATAAATAAAACTTTCTTTTATTTATTGATCTATTTATTATTTTTATTCTTCTGCAAAACAATATTTTCTATCGGGTTACTCAGATTGAACTACCGATATAAAAAAAATACAATAAAACAAAAAGTCATTTCATTAAACAAACCCAAAACTCTTTAAATAATGTATAACCCAATTTTTCGACAGAAGCAATGGGGTGAGGTTTGAGTGGGGGGGGGGGAGGAGAGGGTGCTTGCAATTGCTACCGTCCCCCCCTTTTTTTTTTCTAAGCATCAATCTCAATCTCTGAATCCCCTACCCGAGTGCGTGGTAGGTGAACGTAGAAAGGGGAAACCAATTTTCTTATACATATTATTCTAGGTACCTTTACTATAATTTTAACAATACTTGTCTTAATAATAATACTAATAATATTTAGCACCACGTCTTACTACCCGTTCGGGTTATACGCTTTAAGTACTAATTACTCTAATGGATTAGGAATTGGGAAGGTTGAATTAGAGGAAGTGAACCTGCATTTGCGTGGAGGGAGAATGGAAAACCATTTAGTAAAAACCACCCTCAGTTCACCCGACCGAGATTCGAACCTCGATCTCCCCGTCCTCAGCAGTCGGGCTCAACACGACAAGCGCGTTAGCCAACTACTTGTCTTAGTTTATCCGGGGCCAATATGTCATAGTAAGTGTGACAGGATTCGAACATAGGGGTCCAGGTTTCAATTCCCCCCTTAAAACTAAGGGTTTTTTTTTATCTCAAGAGGAATTATCTACATGATCACCAGAGTTTGGTACAATAGTATCAATTAGGTTTACCCGCTTCGGTGTCGTAGTTGGCTAACGCGCTAGTCGTGTTGAGCCCGACCGCTGAGGACGGGGAGATCAAGGTTCGAATCTCGGTCGGGTGAACTGGGGGTGGTTTTTCCTAAATGGTTTTTCCCTCTCCCTCCACGCAAATGTGGGTTCACTTCCTCTAATTCATCCTTCCCAATTCCCAATCCATTAGCGTAATTAGTACTTAAAGCGTATAACCCGAACGGGTAGTAAGACGCGGTGCTAAATAATAATAATAATAATAATAATAATAAAAATCAACTAGGTTTAGAATCCTACTGGCCCACACCTCCATATTCACTATCATAACATCATCTCATTGCTGGTACGAAGTGTAGACAACCTATATACGTGTAGTCTGGTCTACGTTCTGTTCCACCAGAGCGACGAATAGTCTACATACAGGCGAATGAACTGGATATAATTTCCCTTCGTGTCAGTAATATCATACGCTTTTAAAAAAATGCCATGAAATAAAACATATTTTGATGGCTTTGTTTCACCGTAATTTATTTTTTACATCCATTAATATTTCCATCCAGTCAGTTTTTTTGTTTTATTTTCACTACCGGTTGCTAGGCCTGTCGTGAGTTCATATATCTTATAATCTACGTTAAGGCTAGGATGGGCAAAACAACCAGTCCCCAGACCTTATTTATCTATGTGAAATAGGAAACCTATATTTTCATCAATAATACATTTTCGGCCTTGCTGGTAATCAAAACTGGAACCCTTAGCTTAGTAAGGAGACAGACGACTGACAGAGCTAAGATGTCGGACTCGCTGCAGAATCCAACACATTATTATAACAATTGGCAGCATGTCTGTCTACTGAGCTAGGTGTCCCGGGTGCGATTATTGACTAGGCCGAACATTTTATCATCTGAATAATGAGTAAAAAATTAGTAACAATATCAAAATATTACTCAATTTTTAGCAAAAATTAATGTTTAAAGGTGTTTTTTAATACTTATAATTAGAAAAAAGAATAAAGGAAGAGAATGTCACCTTTTTTTATTGGGTTTTTCCCATATTTTTCCTCTTTTCCTAGGTTGGTTTCTTCATCAAATTTGTGGTGACCTGGTGGTCTAGGGGTAAGGTGTCAGACTTCTATGCTGGCGGGCGGGGTTCAATCCTCGGTCCAGGCAAAGATTCATCTGATTACCAAACCCTTCCTTCACCTCTGAAAATACATCTTGTGAATGTGAGGAATGCCAGGCCTCCACCGTGGTTCGGATTCCACGTTAAACTGTAGGTCCTTCATTTAATCTCACAATCACCCTTCCATTACATATTAGCGTAAGTGCGTATAACCCGAACGGGTAGTAAGACGCGGTTATAATAATAATAATTATTATTATTCATCAAATTTACACTTATTAGTTAAGTTTTCATTTTCATTTTTCTTTATTTTTTCCAATTTTCATTACTATACAATTATGTAGCAGTTGGACCTCCTCTATGTTAAACAAATAAAATCGTCAGAAATTGGAAATTCCATATATATTATAGGATTTTTTTTTAAATACCATATCAAAGATAGATTAAATCAAAGTTTATTTAAAACGTTTTTAGGAATAGTGAAAATAGTTCAATCAAACTGAACATATTAATGTTTACGGAATGCTTTATAAGCCATAGGTTTGTTGATGAACTCTCCACAATTCTAGAAAGTTTGTTTTGTTTTCACAATGGAATATTTTGTAATCATACTAATTAGTATGTCAGCTAATTTGATAAACATATATTTGTTTCCATCACATCAGAACATTCGTATGGACATTTGATAGTAGAACGTGAGGGCCCACACAAAAAATTTATTCATGAAGGTAAATATGTATTGATCGAAATGTGATTGATGAAGAGGGGTGAAAATTAGTATAAGTATATCCCGCCATTATATGTTTCATAAAAATGGCTTCCAACAATTTATATAAGAGTAAAATGATAAGTTTTACTTTGAAAGTAGGATGGAAAAATTAATAGTAATTAAATAGATGAGTGTGAAGGCATTTTATTTTGTTCAATCCCTATATATAATATAAATCAGGGCATCCCCAAAATTTACTCTTATAGGGTGGGTGTAATTTAACGAGCATTTATCCTCATTGAGGCGAAGCCAAATGGAGAGGCACATAGAAAATAAACACAATCAAATATCTTTCAGGTATTAGAGCTTTGAACTCTACCTTACTGGCAAGTCAGACTATACGCATGGAGATTAATAATTTTGAGCCTAAAATACTTTTTTCTGTGAAAAATTACAAGTAAATTTATTGGATTAAAACTTTTTTTTTATCATTGCGTCTATTCAGCTTATGCACGAATTAAATTAATGTGTAATGGATGAAGAGGGGACAATTTGGATTAAGTTTATCTATATTTACGATGAGGAAGAGTGGAAATTTTTGTTTATGGAAAATAACCTTCAGTTCACAAAATCATATATTATATAATATTAATTTACCAAAACCTGGTAACCTTTGGGATTACTCTCCTTTAAAAATACCCAAAGTTACCAGACAGGAATCGAAGCCCCAGTTCCGTAGTCAGGTGTACTGGCCACTACGCCATGGGGCCGGATACAATATGCTATTAAACGTTCCAGAGAAAGAGAAGGAAACATGGGGAATCAGGTTGTGGAAATTGCAGGTAAACCTTCCTGTGGTTTTGCTATTTAAAAGCTTTATTTGGGAAGTTTTTTTAGTATAAATCAAAATACACTTTTACACGTCACAAAACAATTTGAATGGCTTTTTCACACTATTTTGTTACATGACGTTCACTTACGGGGTAGGTAAGAAACAGTTAATACAGCTCAGAACACAACAGCAACTTTGTACTTAATCCATACTCTCTAAATTTCTTCAAACTTCCATATCCTTGAATACTCCCTTCTCTTCGACAACATCCATACACCAAGTCATACATGCTCTTTTAATCTTAAATCTCTTTATTATTATTATTAGCACCACGTCTTACTACCCGTACAGGTTATATGCACTTACGCTAATGTGTAATGGTAGGGTGATTGTGAGATGAAATGGAGGACCTACAGTTTAACGTGGAATCAGAGGCCTGGCATTCCTCACATTCACAAGATGTCTTGTCAGAGGTGAAGGAAGGGTTTGGTAATAAGATAAATCTGTGCCGGGGCCGAGGATCGAACTTAGGCTGCCAGCACAGAAGTCCAACACCTTACCCCTAGACCGCCAGGTCACCTACCTTAAATCTCTTAATGTTTCTCTTTGACACACATTAATCTACAACATTTAGTCCACCCCTCCCTTGTGATCCACACTCTCTACCTTCGTATACTTTCTTCGTCACTCAATCCACTCTCATCCTCTCAAAATGCCCAAACCATCTTAATACAATTCTTTCACATTGACCTAATGTATTCCTTTTCAAACCACACTCAATCAGCACCAATTCATTACTGAACCTGACCATGCGAGTTTTCCCACAGACATATTTTGAATATCTCATTCCAAGTGCATGCTTCTTCTTTTTGTGTTTCTCTTGACAAACCCACGCTTCACATCCATAAAAAAAAATGTGGACATTAATTCTCTTTTATCTAGAGCCATTTTCGCTTCTTATGATATTACTTCATTATTTGCTACAGTCAACACACATCCAATTATTACCTGAAATACATTTACACGTCAAGCGATCTCACCATTTCCTTATATTATTACAAAATATTAATCTCAATTACACAAAATAAAAAATCTGTTCTAACAGTCTTCCATTTATACAAAATATGATTGACAATAATATTTTCATGATTGGGCAATATCAAAAACTATCACCTTTGATTAAGAAATATATATAGGAAGATCCATTTTGCCTCTCACCACATTTAAACAATTCAATGCATTCTGAAAGTTACTTTTATCCTCCGCCATTATTACGGCATCAGCTGCAAACCACACTAGACGACCTTGATGTTCAGTCTACTTTCCCACCTATGTGTATTATTTAGATTTAGATTTAAATATATTTATAATAAATGCACTAATAGTTTATATGAAATGTAGTATTATTTATATTTATATTTAAAACCGCGTCTTACTACCCGTTCGGGTTATACGCTTTAAGTGCTAATTACGCTAATGGATTAGGAATTGGGAAGGTCGAATTAGAGGAAGTGAACCCGCATTTGCGTGGAGGGAGAGTAGAAAACCATTTCGGAAAC
>CABFOW010000181.1:121401-255436 GCA_902141385.1 Timema californicum
CTCCCCGTCCTCAGCCGTCGAGCTCAACAAGACAAGCGAGTTAGCCAACTAAAAATGTAGTATTGAATTTTAAAAATATGGTCTATGTTGAACTTAATAAGCCTCAAACTATTATTATTGGCATATTAGCTTTTTTAAAAGTGTAATAATATTCGCACTGATAATTATCAACTGCACAATATACCAGATATTATGTTTTAAATTAATATTAAATTACAATAATATTTAAAATTTAATGTAACATATCTTAATAATAATAATAATAATAGTAGTAATAATAATAATAATAATAATAATATTTAGCACTGCGTCTTACTACCCAACATAACTTAATTAATTTTAATATTAATCATGCGGTGGCTTATATATATATATATAAAGTAATCCTTCATTATATTGGACTAGTAGTAGTTCAAACGCAAATGTTTATCTATTATTATTTAATAAGAGTGCAAATCAGACATCTTAAAAAGCTTCATGTACACTCTCACAAATTTGGGGGTAGTTTATGTTGCCATAACTTTCCAACTTAGGTCATATCTACAAAACTCTGTGAGATACGAAATAACTTATAAATGTGTACAGGTCCAACAAAATTACAATGACAACTTTAATTTTAATTAATATTATAAAATATTAAATTTCTGAAATCATAAGCAGATATGCTAAAATAATAAAACTTTGGGAAATTGCAAGTTGAAAAAAACCCAGAAACAACAATGTGTTTCTATAACAATGTCTATTAATTTATGTTTAATATTTAGTTAAATAATATCTTATTAAATTCTTCAATTTGGTTTATAATAACTATGTATATTATTTTGTTTAATAATTTACAAGTAATAAGTGTAATTTATATAAATTAACGGGGATTTCTTTACGGCACATGGTACAACCTATTTTATTCCAGGCTCTGTTAAAACGAGGCTCCGTTCTACTTAAAGAGTTGTATTAACAAAATCTACTCATGATATTTACCCGTGTCTAATTACACAGCTCAGACAGAACGAGTTTACTCATACGTTTCAATTTTACAAGAAGATAATTGTTGTGGGGAATGTAAACAACTGTAATTAAATAAACCTACGTTAGGTGGACGAAAACGATCTAGCAAGAATATTATGGTTGTTAACGAGACCATCTATTAAAAGTTTACCAACTTTTGTATATCTGAGATCTAGATTAGGGTAATCATTGACTCAAAATATTATTAATTATTTTAAATATTTTAGTCTCTTATTAGATTATTAGAGCCAGAAAGATACAGATACAATTTTAAATAGTGTCTAGATATTTAAAATATTTGTTTTATCTATTTGAAATGATTATATTCTGAAATATATATTTAACATAACTTAGGCGTGCAGTTAATTACCCGATCTAATTATTTTGACAGCAGTTGAATAAACAACTGACAGATTTAAAACAGGTGAAACAAAAAGTATCAACCACATTCCCTCCCCTTAATGTATCACTGCTTGAGGAAATATATCATTTCAAAAATTATAATATTCGCATCTTTCAGAATAAAACCTGGAATCAATAGAATAATATTCAAACATGTTAATTACTAAATTGAGCTTCCTATGTTACACAATTATCACAGTAACAAACTATGACAAGTATATAGTAAAACCATTTTTTTATTAATACTACGAATATTCTCTAAGTATTGTTTTATATTAGAATTGATGACCTGGCGGTCAAGGAGAAAGGTGTCAGACTTCTGTACTGGCGGACGGGGTTCAATCCTCGGTCCAGGCATAGATTTACCTGATTACTTAACCCTTCCTTCACCTCTGACAAGACATCTTGTGAATGTGAGGAATACCAGGCCTCCACCGTGGTTCGGATTCCACGTTAAGCTGTAGGTCCTCCATTTAATCTCACAATCACCCTACCATTACACATTAGCGTAAGTGCGGAAAGCCCGAACGGGTAGTAAGACGTGGTGCTAATAATAATAATAATAATAATAATAATAATATATTATCATTAAATAGTAAAATAATGACATTAAATAGCTCAGTAGAATTAATAAACTTAAATGTTTATGGTCACGATAACAAAAGCTCACCATCAAACCATACTATAAGGCAAATTCATCCAATCTCTTAGCTGACAACATTACTTCTTCAAATACATTTTTTCATTATACTCTTATCGAAGTTTCTGCCTACCAAGGTATCTTGTTTTTTCAGGTTTATCAGAGAAAATCTAGTGTACGCAAATTTAATTGCCCATCCACAATACAAAAACCACTCCACATCAAACTACGCGCCTTGATGACCTTTTAATAATCATGAAATTCTACATCAGGAAAAGGTTTCTCCATTATTGTATTTTCTCATACGCCCTAGGCGTAAATGTTTTATTTCAAAAATTGGTTCTTAAAAATTCTCAATTTATAATATTAGTACACAGAAAGAGATAACACCTCGGAAACTTAAACAATGAATAAGGTTATGATTTGGTGTATTCTGAGATTAGTATTCTTTTTTTTAAAAAAAAGCAAAGAAAATAATACATAAGAGCAGTTATAACCTAAATGTAGTTCTTTGGAATATAGGGTTTAGACCTATAATCATGTACATTGTTTTATATTTTTTAAATTACACTTTATAAGTTTGTTTAAACTTAAAAAATAATATGTAATTTGAAAAAAAAGTAACCATTAAGGTTAATATTCTTTGACAGCTAGATATTGACATGCCTTCTATTTATCTTAAATAAACGTTCTCATCTACCACAGAAATGTCCATCAATGAGAAATCATAGCTTTACTCTTAAAGAGAATATTATAAGAGTATATTATTAATATATATATATATATATGTATGTATATATAGTGACATATAGTTAATTCTATATTTGTATTTGAAATGAAAGGAAGCATATAAGAGAAGACTTTCATAATACTTACGAGCAGACCATTTTGAATATTGGATCAGGAATATTGGTTTTCTACGATATTCCCGTATGTGATACGATGCAATAATACTTGATGTTAGTAGCAATACCACTTTCACTCATCTGAAAAAAAAGGAGGCATAACAAATAATCACTGATCGTAACATAAAGTTTCATAGGTTAATATTGGGTTAGAGGTAAAAAGTAATGCCAAAATATTACTATTTGAAAAATAATAGGTGTTACGTTTCAAGTAATGTATCAGAGTAAATGTTTTATTTTATAATAAAAAAAAAGTTAGCTCATAAGCTTAAAATAAATACGTTTTATCATATTTAAATATTTTTCAAATTTAAACTAGCCAAATGGTTACGATTTAACTGTAAATAAAAATAATTATAATTGACTTCAATATGGTCATTTTGTATTTTACATTTTATTCAATCATCCGTTAGAAAAAAATATATATATGTAAATATTAAATTTCACTTTGATATTTTTTTATAATATAATCTTAATATCCTTGTTACATGAAGAGGGTGAATCTAGTATACTAAAAACAGATTGTTTATGAAAATATCTCATACAAAATAGGTAAAATATAATAAATTGTATAGTAGACAGAGTAATTATCAGTAAAGTACTCCTTAATCATTACCAGACCTTGTTAAAGTGTTCAAATATTGCCTTTTACGGTGGCTAGAATAAATTAAAGATAAGTTTAATATATTGTTTGGAAAAGCTAATGGTGGATGGATACTGTGAAGACATCGAAGTAGATTAAGAGATTACATTAGAATGTTTTATTATTATTATTATTATTATTATTATTATTATTTAGCACCGCGTCCTACTACCCGTTCGGGTTATACGCTTTAAGTACTAATTACTCTCATGGATTGGGAATTGGGAAGGTTGAATTAGAGTTTGTTGACATTTTAAAAATATGAGAGTTTTTAATTGCAGTAGCTGTCAATTTAAAAGAAGAGCTAATATTTTTGTATCGATTCTAAATTATTTTCAAACTGTTCACTCTTACAATTATTTCTTACATCGCCATTTTAATATAATGAGTTTAAATTGAGTTTTTTTTGTGGGGGAGAGGGGTTAAAGTTTTTAGTACAAGATCACCCCTTAAACTCAGATATGGAACATTTTTGAATGATCTCCAGCGTAATTGAGTTGGCCTAATTCAGATTATGATCTATATTTTCTTGCAACTTTTTATAGTTGGCATAAATACACATTTTTAAATATAACCAATAAATTAAATATCATCAAGATGGTATTAAAATTGAAAGTTCATGTTTCAATTAATAAGCCTAAATCTTAACTAAAACTGTAAATGTTTTTGAGAAGAGTTGTTATATATTAACTGAATTTAATTTTTCAAAATTATTTTTTCAAGATTCTTTCCAACAGAATGCCAACTCATTGGGTGAGTTATTTATATTTTTATCTGTGATGTATCCTTCTCCATTTTTATCTTTCCAAGAAAATCATTTACTCTAAATTATTCTATGAAATCTGAATTGCAAACATCAAATCTACTATTTTATATGGTAACTATAATATTAACAATTTAGGTTTTTTAGGTACTTAAATTTTGTCAACTTTCTTGGTCATGAATTAATTATTTGTTAAACTCATAATATTTTATTCCTAGTGTTTCAATAATATATTTTATATCTTAATTCATAATTTAAATAATTAATAGCATAATAAATTTTGACAGACATGGACATTTTTTTAGGTTTATTGATTCGCATTTTTTTTAAAGTTAATATTGATTAAAATCAATATGTGAACTTTGTTCTCAGATTTAAAATTTAATGTAATTAATTCTAAAAATATTAGTATTTTTATACTTCAAGTATATTTATGTTATCTTTAAACTAAATTTTTTGAAGCTTGACAGGCAGGTGTTGTGGTTAGACCTAGTGTAGGCCCTTTCCGTCCTCCAGGAAAAAAGCAGGCGTACAAATTTATAAAATAAAGGTATAATAAATACAGAGTGAGCAGATAGGACAATAAAAACTTATACTTTATTAATTAATGGTGACCTGGCGGTCTAAGGGTAAGGTGTCAGACTTCTATGCTGGCGGTCGGAGTTCAATACTCAGTCCCGGCAAAGATTTATCTGATTACCAAACCCTTCCTTCACCTCTGACAAGACATCTTGTGAATGTGGGGAATGCCAGGCCTCCACCGTGGTTCGGATTCCACTTTAAACTGTAGATCCTCCATTTCATCTCACAATCACCCTACCATTACACATTAGCGTAAGTGCGTACAACCCGAACGGGTAGTAAGACGCGGTGCTAATAATAATAATAATTAATATATTCGATCATGTTACCAAGAAACCCATTCTGCATTATTGCTCTAAGCCAACCAAGAATAATATAAAAGATTATCCAGAAAATAACTAAACAATATTTCCAGGAAGGTGAATATCACTTAATTAAATTTAAATAAAGTCGAATTCAACCTGTTGAAAATTAAATAGATAAACATTAGTTTTATTAAGAAACATAAACATTTAAAAACATAAATATTTATAAAAAAATCTCAGATCTTAATTTACAATATTAATTTCTCTTTAAAAATGACTAATACCTGATTTAACATAATATGAACTCACATATGGTAGATTATTTCTAGTGAAATGTTTATGTTTAATTTCAGATAGTCAGAAGGATTTTGAATATATTAAAATATATTTACAATCGTTGGAAGGACTCTGAATATATAACAACATATTTCCATTAGTCATAAGGACCTTGAATATATCGTAACATATTTCCAATAGTTATAAGGACCCTGAATATATTAAAACATATTTACAATAGTCAAAAAGACTTTGAATATATTAAAACATATTTACAATAGTCAGAAGGACTCTGAATATATTAAAACATATTTACGGTAGGCATATTGACTTTGAATATATAACAACATATTTATAATAGTCAGAAAGACCTTGAATTTATCATTAAAAAAAATGCCATTATTCAGAAGGATTTTGAAATATCATCGAATGTGTCAAATACTATGGTCGAAAAAGAATTTTGACATACAAAAAGTCAAAACTTATTTTTGTTATTACATTTTGGAAAACGTAAACGTGTCCAAGATCAATATTTTGCCAAGAGTGAAGTGACCTCCGATCTCCCGGCAGTATTTATTTGATATATTTTACTCAAAAAGGGGGAAGGTAGGGGTCACACAAAAGACAGACACTCAATAGAGAGAAGGGGGTAGAGGGTAGTGGTTAGACGAGAAAGTCTTAGAAAGCCCGAGAACAGTCATCTAGGCAACGTGGAACCATATAGCGCCGGAAATGTCATACTTCATACTTCCCGGCGGCCTCGGTGAACACTCGATATTGGCCCGGTCAGTCCCCTCACGTATTCAGTCTTGACCACATTTTCGCGAAACTGGTTGTGTGGCGTGGGAGGTAGACAGCTTGGGATGTACATAGTGAAATGAAGCACGGTGAGTTTAAAGCAATATCATATTGTTTAAGCTTGGTAGAATAGTATTTGAATAAATTTAGTGTCCTTTTTAAAACAAAACGTTGTAGCTATGATAATACGCTACACTAGAACTACATGAATTATCAAACAATATAAAATATGTTTTTTTATATATTTATGTTCATCCTTATACATTTACCGCGTTGACATTTAAGTGTTTTATGATCTGTAATTTATGTTAATACCCCTATAATTGTTTCAGTCCAACTACCAGTGTGTCATATTATGTTAAGTTGCTATTGAATCAGGTAGCCTCAGAAAGGTTGCTCTTAACATAAAAATTGTCAGTAGATCGGAGATTGTAAGAGTATCTTGGATCTGATTAATAAATTACCTACCTACCTACCTTGCCCCCCTTTACCCAAGTTAATCTAATATTAACTTTTATTGATTTAGAAAATGTGAGAGTTTATATGGTAAATTTAGTGATGCGTAAATTATTTTAATAACAAGTCCAAATAAATATACATTATTAAAAAATAATACTACATTATATATTTTATATTCTATAGAAATTTTAAGCTAATGACAAAATGAATTATATAGACTTATGTAGTTGGCAGACTACCAAATTTACAACAAGGGACACAGTTTTGGTAATATAATTGATTTACAAAAGAAGTATTCTCTTTGTGGTTTGTGACGTAATATACAAGCTAGATTATATTTATCATTTGTCAATGGCACAAAACCTAAAACAACTTTTTTAAATTTAGTATAAAATATTTTCATATTTTTACGGATTTGAGCATTCGAGATTCGAAAGAAAAATTAGGTTTCTGATTTGAGATATAATTCCAAGTGATTTGTAACTAGGAATATATCTACTAGTATTAATATAATCTACTATTTATTTTGACCAAAAATTAGATGAGTAAAATATTTTGTCATTTTTTTAAAAAATATAATAATAATAGAAGTAAATAATAAATGCCAACACTTCTGATTTTAACTAATGTACGAATAAATGCTATAACAAAACCATTAAGATTACTAATATAAACTATTAAAATGCATGTCAAACATATCAATAATATATATGTTATCGCCCTTCCTTAGATTGGAGATGGTTGTTTAAAACTGACATAACAGTGTTGAAAGAAGTGAGCGAAAGAACTGGTCTAGTTTAATTGTTATGATGAGTTAGTAACCATGAGGATGAAACCGATGACATCTCAAAATAGCAGGCCCTCACATTTCTCGGCAATTGGGACTATTTGGAATATAAATATTTCTGATTTAGAGCCATTGGGGCTGAACAAATAATATATATTCAGAGTGATCATTTTACCCATTTTCATGGCCACGCGGATTATCGGGTCATCGTGTACTTTTGCTGGAGGGTAAGCCGTCACGCCCAAGGTACTGTGTTCAAATCTTTGGAGGTTTCAGTTGAGACATCGGTTAGGAAGTCTGTATTGAGCCAGTTCTCTCACGAGATTCAACTACAAAGTCTTTTCGTAACATATTTTTAATTTAACACGTTTATAATAGCTCGTAGTTATATTAAAAATCAAAGCCTTCTATAAATTACGAAAGTAAAAATACATTTTCCTGCCATCTTTGACCTTCCTCGCAAGCTATCCTGACAGATTAGGTCCGCAGTAAGTGACGTAGGGACTTATATCAATGCATCCCTTTTAAATGTGTTTTACTCCAAACAACCACCATAGAGGGTTATTGACGATGTACAACCAAACTATGTTTTATTTCGAATCCATTTCAAAATGTATTTATATGCAAAACAAGAGTTTCCAGATGATTACTCTTAATTTTTTAAATAAGATATAATTTTTTATCTCGTTTTTATGTACGACCATACAACATCTATATTTAGAACTAAAACTAGAATCTATAAAATTATTTAAGATGTATTCTCTTAAAAAATATTGGTGACCTGGTGGCTTAGGAGTAAGTTGTCAGACTTCTGTGTTTGGGGTCCGGGGTTCAATCCTCGGTCCCGGCACAGATTTATCTGATTACCAAACCCTTTTTTTAATGCTGACAAGACGTGTATTAATCACAATTTGTGAATGTGGGGAATGCCAGACATCCACCGTGGTTCGGATTCCACGTTAAACTGTAGGTACTCCATGTCATCTCGCAATCACCCCACCATTACACATTAGCGTAAGTGCGTATAGCCCGAACGGGTAGTAAGACGTGGTGCTAATAATAATAATAGTAAAGATCAATTTATCAGGATCATTAAGTTGACATTCATCCATATCTTGAATTTTCTTTTTTTCTTTTTTATATACACAATGCTTCATTTATCTGAGGAGTCACGAGAAATGGAATAACAATACTACTATTTATATAGCTCAATAAATCAGGCTTTTACTAGTTAAACTAATTATTCTTAATGAATAGACTACAAATATCACACAATTTACTTTCACATTATGATTTTGTTTGTGAATTACTCATCACTTTTTCTCAAATCAAATGTTTAAATATTGATGTTATGCTTTTAGTAAAATTCAATAATATATAGTGCAATATTATTTTACCTCTGTGAAACATTTGAATTTAAAATATATTTTCTATGATTTGTAAAGTTGAAAAATTTCCAATCAATTTAATGCGATACAACATTCGGAGTAGTAAAAAAAAAGTTTAAATTAAACATCAATCCTTTATGGCACTGTATTTTTATACTTTTTTCAATCTTCCATACCTTAGTATTCACAAAATGAATTCTCATTTTTTAAATACTATATTTAATTTTTATAATATATATACTAAATATTAAACAGTATTTATAACATTATGTAACCCTAGTACTTTGATTTAATATAAATGTTTTATACTATTCACTTTTATATGTAAAATCAAATCAGGAACTTTTCAATTATTTGGGAAGGGATTTAATTTCTTACAAAATCTAACAAATATGTTTTATTTAATATCATTTGAGGTGTTCAGTACCTTGGGCTACTAAAGAGTGGTTTACAAATCTTATCTATTTTTTTAATTGTTAGTTCAACAGTCAACATATTATTATTATTATTATTATTATTACTAGCACCGCGTCTTATTACCCGTTTGGGCTATACGCACTTACGCTAATGTGTAATGGTAGGGTGATTGTGAGATGAAAAAGGACCTACAGCTTAACGTGGAATCCGAACAATGGTGGAGGCCTGGCATTCCCCACATTCACAAGATGTCTTGTCAGAGGTGAAGGAAGGGTTTAGTAATCAGATAAATCTGTGCCGGGACCGAGGATTGAACCCCGGTCGCCAGCACAGAAGTCTGACACCATTTCTTAGACCATCAGGTCACCCGTTAACATATTGATATCATATTCAATATATAATAACTCCTGGGATAGTGTAAGTCATTAAGGAGATTTTATTCAACACATCTATGAAGAGCACATCCTCAATTTTCAAATGACAAAAGCTCAATTACCTAATATAAACGCTCGTATTCATATTATAAAAAAATATTTTTAGTAGTACATTTAATTTTTACATTACAATTCTTTAATAATATGTATTTTAAATTTTAAAATAAACCGAATATATGAGATCTGTCTCCCTGGTGAGACAATTTTAAATCGTGACTATACCACGGGTATCCAAAGACTACCTAGCTATCGAGTTCAGTTTTAAATAGTGACTATACCACGAGTATCCAAACGCTACCTCTATGAGAGGACGGTTTTAAATTGTGACTATACCTCGATTATTAGACAGCTGCCTCACTGGTACGACGGGATTAAATATATGTGACTATACCTAGAGTAACATTGACAGTACAGTACCTAGAGTACATTATTCGACAAGTAAAAAATAGGCTATGACTTATTCTCTTTGCGACAATGGCCAGTAACTTAGGATTTTTGTGATTGTCGGGGGGGGGATGTCTGTAATTTGAAACTATATTATCGACTTAATCTAATTAGTGGAGAAGGCATGAAAGGAAGTTTTTTTTTATAATTTGCTCTAATACTAGCAGGGATAGAGGAAGGGAAAAAAAACCTTTCCAGTGCATCCATCCGATATTCAAAACAAGTATTACCGTTGTTTTCAATATTCTAGAGCAAACCTGCATAAGCCACTAAAGTGTGGGTTAACTGGTGGTCTAGGGGTAAGGTGTCAGACTTCTGTGCTGGCGGCCGGGGTTCAATCCCCGGTCTCGGCGCAAATTTATCTGATTACCAAAACCTTCCCTCACCTCTGACAAGACGTGTATTAATCACAACTTGTGAATGTGAGGAATGCCAGGCCATCCACCATGGTTCGGATTCCACGTTAAACTTTTGGTCCTCCATTTCATCTCACAATCACCCTACCATTACACATTAGCGTAAGGTCGTATAACCCGAACGGGTAGTAAGACGCGGTGCTAATAATAATAATAATAATAACACTAAAATGTGAGTATTGTGGAAAAACAGTCTAAAGATTCGTAACTGCGATGCATTTACTAAAATACTTAGTCATTTATTTATATCACATAAGAATATATCTATATAAACTATAAAATTATTATAATATTATAAATGACATGCATTGGTGGACGTGCAGAATAAAGGTAAGAATAATTCAGCATTGATTGCAAGCCACGAGGGAACTAAAAGCTAAAATACGGGTTGAGCACAATAACCAAAATTATATTTTAAATTTAGCATTGCGTCTTACTACCCATTCGGGATGTACGCTTATGTACTAATTACGCTATTTGTTCAGTGATTAGGGAGTCTTAATTGATAGGAAATGCACACACGTTTGCATGGATTAAGAGTGTAAACCATTTAGGAAAAAAAAACACCTCCATTGCATCTTCACAAGGTCGCACCCCAACCACACTGCATTTGGTAGTCTAGTCCAACACGATATTAGCGTGTTAGACCATGTGGTCACTGAAGGGGTTTACAGTGAGGAATACATTTTCAAAAATATTACCCCACTCTCCCTACTATAAAATGGGGATACATTTACTTAAAAACCCTCACATCCTCCTTTGAGTAATTAAAGTCTATAAAGCAAAGAACATTTTTTTACTATGTACTTATATTAAAAAATAATATAAACTCCAGCTTTTAAATTTTGTACCTTGATTACAAATATTTTTCATTATATGACAAGAAAAAAAAACTACAACAATATAAAAATATTTAGTACCATTGTTCGTTTAAAAAAACAACAACTTTGATTTGAAAGGAAATGAGAACGCGTCACGACGCCACTAGAGGACCCTGGCGTTGTAGTCGAACAACTGCAAGCGTAGCAGCGTCGGTGGTAGGAGGAAGAGGAGAGCGACAGAGAGAGGGAAAGAGAGAGAGAGAAGGGGAAAGAGAGAGAGAATAATGAGAGAGTTGTCGTCTACTCCGGTTCCGAGTTCAGTTATCTTCCGGGAGAGCGTCGGTCGCGTTAACTCTCGTCAGAAAATATCCGTCGCCCGCGCGTAACCGTGACTGGTGTGTTTGGATTTACTTTGTGTTTTGTTTTGTGTTTGTGCCTAGAGAAGAAAGTTTGTGTAAAATGTATCCACAATAATATTACAGCTGTGACTTAAACAAAAAAAAAATCCGAAAAATCCTCTAATATAAATGGTAAATTTTGTTTTCTTGATAAAAACAAGAGATTTTATAAGGTAAAATACATTCCAAATTATTTTAAAAATCGTTATTAATTTCGCAATTACATTTAACAATAATTTTAATTACGATACATATAAAAAATATTTGAAGAAAATCTACAATTAAAATTATGTAAATATAGAAAATTTAAACTATATTAAGTATTTTGGTGATTGGTTGATTTTCTTATTACTTTAAAAATATAAACAAAATAATTTTTAATTAATTATTATAAGATATGTTAATAAAGAAAATAGGACATTTTTAACTATAAAACAGACAGATTTTACAAAAATTATTTCATATTAAAAAAATATAAATTGATCTTCTTAGGGCAGTTAATTTTATGTGAAACAGATAACGTTTAGTGTAATGTATACTTGTGATTATTATAATTAGTCTAGTGTTAGTAAGCAAATCTACTAATCGATTTTGATTGTTGAGGTTAATAACAAATTAAATTTGATAATATGCATATATAATTTAATCAAATTAAGTGAACATTGTGAATGTATTGTAATTAAATACATATTTTATTTATTATTGATAGTGAAGTGAAAATAAAATGTAAAGTAATGAAGACATAATAAAATAAAAGGTTTTCAATTTGCGGGTGTAGTTTACTGTAATAATATTACTATAAAATATCAATGTTCTGATAAAATTTAGTTTCATCATTCTCCGTCATGTGGTCTTGGGGTAACCAAAGTGATTGCCACCTCTACCAACACAGGAAAGTGTTCAGTGTATTTTATTGTGTCGTATTATTCGGTATTGTCTACGAGTGTGTTAGTGGTATACATCATCCTGTGGAATATATTGAGGAGCAGAATCACCAACATGACAAACAACATACAAATCATCATCATCATCATCATCATTATCATCATCAGCAACACAACCATAAATATTTAAGACGAAGTAAGTACAATTAATAATATTTTAAAATACATTTTCGATCGAATTTTCAAATGGAGAAAGCAGATTTTTTTTTATAACTGCTTATTATTACACATTTGGGTTGGATGTTTGTGTATCTTCAATTTTTATCTCTACTACTTATCACCTATTCAAGTTATGAACATACATATTAATTAGTCTAATGGGGTAGGAGAGAGCAAGTAAGAATTATAGAAGTTATCTAACATCATTCACGTGAAAGGACAGTGAAATACTATTTAATAAATACCCACCCTTCTTAGACTCGATCGGGAATCAAACACTGATCGTCAGTCTAAGAAACATGGGAATGATGCCTTACACATTTGGTACAGCATAACTTAAATAAATTACATTAATTAAGTATTAGGAATGTCAAATTAAGAGAAAATATATATGACTTTGCGTGGAGGGAGAGTTGAAAGCCATTTGGGGAAAAAAAACTATCCTCAGTATACATCACAGGGAATCTAATTTGGATCTTCCCATCATTGTCAGTCCAGTCATTTGCGAGCGTGATGCCTTAAGCTATTCGACCACGGGAGAAGTTACTATAAAATTACTAGATTAACATTAAGCTCAATGTCATTTTACGTGCAGCTGTCACTTTTTATAGATATAATCAATACACATAGAGATACCCGTTTCAGTTGTCACATGACCAAAGGTGCTAGTCTTGTCTGATGGGACTGCCTATAACGGGGCCATTGGAGTTCGAATCTCGGTCGGGTGTAACGAGCATAGTTTTTACAAAATGATTTTCAATCTTCTTCCACGTAACTACGGGTGCAATTCCTATGGATAAAACATTTACGACGCTAATTTTATTAGCATAGCTAGTATATACACGTATAATACAAATGAGAAGTAAGACAATGTGCTAAAGAAAACTATATAATAAAAATAATAGAATTGTAAAACAAAGTCAATATACAATTTAAAAAAAGGATTTTTATAATAGGTCCCTCCTAAAAAAATAGGATAGAAATGTTGTAAGAAGGTAGGGATTACAGCTCCTTTTTACACTTATTTTACCCGCCTCGGTGGCGTAGTTGGCTAACGCGCTTGTCGTGTTGAGCTCGACTGTTGAGGACGGGGAGATCGAGGTTCGAATCTTGGTCGGGTGAACTGGGGGAGGTTTTTCCTAAATGGTTTTCCACTCTCCCTCCACGCAAATGCGGGTTCCTCTAATACAACCTACCAAATTCCTAATCCATTAGAGTAATTAGTACTTAAAGCATATAACCCGTACGGGTAGTAAGACGCGGTGCTAAATATTATTATATTATTATTATCACATTTATTTTAAAGAAGTCAATCAAATTTGGGTGGAACATTGGTGACTTAATGTAAAAATCTATAATTTATAGTTTATTTTTAAAAGAAAATCTAGTAAAAAGAGATATATATATAATCTTTCTAATAAACATATTATTAAAACATAAAATATATATTATATAATATAATTATTAGTAAGATATACAATGAAAAATAATATATATATAGAATTAATGCATTTATTTAAACTATTGGGTTATAATAAAGCAAATTAGCTTTTAGATATTTTTCCAAACCCTTCCTTCGCATCTGAAACAATGTGTATTGATTACAGATAGTGAACGTGTAGAATGTGTAGAATGCCAATCCTCCACCGTGGTTCGGATTCCACGTTAAACTGTAAGGTCCTCCATTTAATCTCACAATCACCCAACCATTACACACCAGCTAAAATGCGTGTAACCCGAACGGGTAGTAAGATACGGTGCTGATAATATTAATAATAATATCAATAATAATAATTTAGAACTTATAATACCTTCACCAATGGAGAATAGTAATCATAAATACGTTTGAAAAAAAACCCACACATCTGTGATTCTAGCATCGAAATCCCCATCAATGTCAAACCAGACAGGACGATAAAGATGCCTTTATCTATGTGCCCAACCATGCATGTATAAACTTAATACACATACCCAATGAAATCAATATTATTTCAAGAGTTTTAGGCATAAAATATAAGATCAAATTTAAATGTTTTAGTTACTAAAAATGTATTTTCTAGTTGTGAGTAGCAAAGTCATTACTTAATAATTATTTGACACTATTAATTTGAAATTTCATAGAGGAACTTACTAAATTAAGCCAGTTCTAATGATTTTATCTCACTACGCCCTATCCCTAAATTGAGCTAATTATATCCAGTCCAACTCATTACAACTTATCCCTATCTTTAGATAGTTGTATCCAGTCATTCTCGCTACACCCTATCCCTATCTTGAGATAGTTATACTCAGTATACCTTATTATACCCACTTCCCTCTCTTATTATTATTATCATTATTATTATTAGCACCGCGTCTTACTACCCGTTCGGGTTATACGCACTTACGCTAATGTGTAATGGTAGGGTGATTGTGAGATGAAATGAAGGACCTACAGTTTAACGTGGAATCCGAACCACGGTGGAGGCCTGGCATTCCCCACATTCACAAGATGTCTTGTCAGAGGTGAAGGAAGGGTTTGGTAATCAGATAAATCTTTGCCGGGACCGAGGATTGAACCCCGGCCGCCAGCACAGAAGTCTGACACCTTACCCCTAGACCGCCAGGTCACCCATCTCTCTCTTGATCTAGCTCTACCAAATAGAGCTATTTAAACCCTATCCTTATCTTGAACTCATTCTATACAATCCTCTTCATCCCTATCACTATCTTGAGCTAGTTCTCTTCAGTCACACTAATTACACCCTATCCTTGTCTTGATCTAGTTCTATCAATCCCCCCTCATTATAAGCTATCCCTATATTGAGATAGCTCCATCCAGTCAATCTCACTATACTCTATACATATCAAGATCTAATTCCGACCAGTCCACCTCATTACACCCTATTAATATGAGTTCTATTTTAATGTTATCTTCCAATATGCATTTAGGTTTTCCCAGCGGTCACTTACCATTATGTTCTACATTCTCCAATTCGAAATTTCATATAAATGCGAATCGTAAAACATTATGCATATACAAATGATTTGACTTAATATAAAAAAATATGATTTTTAGTATTTTGTATCATTGTTAAAACAAAAATAAATTTATTTTTATTTTTAATTAAATATTTTGTCTTACCTATAATAGTTCATATGTGTACACGCTTTTGCATAATTTCAAGTTCTGTTCAAATCACAAATTATTTTAATGTCACCAACCTTTCCTCTCATGAAATGTAAACACAATATCTCGTATCGGTGGTCAAGCTGACATAAAAGTCATTCACATTTGGCCGGTCTAGCAAGTGATGAAAAAACTCCATATTAAACCCAAGTTAGATAATCCAATTTATTTTACAAATGTTTTCTTGCACCTAAATTCCAAATTACCCTTATAATTTATCTAAATATTAATTTCCATATTACCCGCCTCGGTGGCGTAGTTGGCTAACGCAATTGTCGTGTTGAGCTCTACTGCTGAGGACGAGGAGATCGAGGTTCGAATCTCGGTCGGGTGAACTGGGGGTAGTTTTTCCTAAATAATTTTCCACTCTCGCTCCACACAGATACGGGTTCACTTCCTCTAATTCAACCTTCCCAATTCCCAATCCATTAGAGTAACTAGTACTTAAAGCGTAAAACCAAAACGGGTAGTAAGACGGGGTGCTAAATATTATTATTATTTCCTTATTTCTACATTCTTTAAATTAATGACAGAAAATACTAGCGTAGTCCAGTGAGTTTGCAGTTTTTATAGCAATTTTTTTATCAAAATAAATACAAAATTGCTCCAGTAGAAACATAATTGTATTTTCTTCACAAATTGCTATCAACAGTTGTTGAATATCTGTCAATGTGGTCCTGAAATTTAATGACAACCATTCCTATTCATTTTAAAAAGTTTTTCATCTAATTACGCTATGCTCATGGGAGATATTCAACAACTGTTGATATCAATACGTGAATAAAATTATTATCTTTACATCAAGTGGAGCAATATTTGGTATATTTTTTTAAATTTATAAAGTTTTTCTATAAAAAACTGCAAGCACACTGCACTTAACTCGAGTTCACACTGCTCCTAAATTAATATAAATCTGTGAAAATACCTGATGGGTAATTAGACGTGGAGCTAAATTGGTGTATATTAGTTTTTGTTTTACTTCAAGCACTGCGTCTTACTACAAGTTATAGCTACACGCATGTATAATATTTACACTAGTGTGTTAAGGATCAGGAAGATTGAATTTATATATAGTGTACTTTCATTTGCGCGGAATAAAAGTGAGAAAATATTTAAAAGCATTCCCCTTTGGTAAACATTAGTGGGATTTGAGCTACTGTCCAGTAATCGTCAGTTCAGTATATTTTGAGAATCACTCCTTAGACCATTCGAGCACTAATACGGGATGAAAGATAGAGATTAGGGTGATTTCGGATAGTTTCTCCTCTTATAATACTGTTTAACCCCGCAGCCCTTAGATAAACATTTTTCAACCAGACCACATATCGTACTGCTGTATCCGGTATTCTTTTTTTGAATTATTCGAAACTAGAATGTTCTAATAATATTTTCAAAAAATAAAAAATATAAAAAAGTTTAAAAGTGATTTGGAGTAAAAAATTAACTTTTCCCACTAATTATTTTGTCATATTAAGTATATAAATAGCTTTTCTTCTTTATTTCTTTCTTCTACGAGGGTAATATTATAAACATTATCTCAATAGATTAGCTGCATGAGGGGTTTTTGAAAATATTACACACCTCAGTATTTTCCGGTCCAGTATTCCATGGGAAAAGCTGGAGATTTTTGATTTTAAAAAAATTTCAGTGGGGAAAGATGTAGAGATCATTTTCGGGTTGAAAATATATTATTTCCGGTATCCTACTTCATTTCCCTAATGGAAATACGTCAATGTATTATTATTATTATTATTATTTGGACAACTTTAATCTATTATGATTATTCTGTTATATGGTGTGTTTTTATTCATCATCAATGCCGTTATATAGTGGTTAATCTTGAATCAACCTACGTTGCGCATGCGTATAGCACATCTTGGGCTACGTGTAGAACAGACGCAATACTGGATTGCTGAAAGTAACCAAAAGAAGCCTTAAACTGTAGTTTTAAATTTATTTCACGTATGTTTAAATAATATTTTACTTAGGTTTGATATTTAATAAGTGTTTTTATATTAAAATGGAATCATTAAATTGAACAGGTAAAACGTCTCCACCTGCTACACTTTCTTCCTTTTTCAAATCAGTTGTTAATAGCAGCAGCTCCCTATCCTCAGTAATATCATCTGAGCTCGAACAAGAATATCTGTAGATTTCTACAACTTAACCTCACTGGGGGTGACCTGGCGGTCTAGGGGTAAGGTGTCAGACATATCTGCTGGCGGCCGGGGTTCAATCCTCGGTCCCGGCACAGATTTATCTGATTACTAAACCCTTCCTTCACCTCTGACAAGACATCTTGTGAATGTGAGGAATGCCAGGCCTCCACCGTGGTTCGGATTCCACGTTAAACTGTAGGTCCTCCATTTCATCTCACAATCAACCTACCATTACACATTAGCGTAAGTGCGTATAACCCGAACGGGTAGTAAGACGCGGTGCTAATAATAATAATAATAATAATAAAATAATAGTAATAATAATAACATCACTGGGGCAGACCAGGAAGAAACCACAGTAAATTCAAGAGAAAAAATAGAAACCATAGCTTTAGCTTATCTTAGCAATGAGTAAGAAACAAAACAGAGCAAAATTTAGGATAGCATTACATAGCATAGCATAGCTTATCTTAGCATTCTGTGTGAACTATACTCAAGGTACAAAACGTAATAACAGTTGGTAGCGTGTGTGTCTACTTAGATATGGATCCCAGGTTCGAATCCAGGTATAGCTAAAATGTTGATATTTGGTGGAATGTGAGTTTACACTTTCCCAGTGATAAATTAATGGCCATAGGGCTGAATGTTTTGTATGTTCTAGATTTAAGTTATTTAATCAGTCGCGTGTTGATTTCGATAGTTAGGTCAAGAGTTTATGGTAAATATCTATATTAAATAAAATGTAAAAATAAAATCAGATTCTAAAATCTACTTATTGGAACAAGAGAAACTCAGAAGGACTATTAACATATTTCTGCGTGTTTCTTACAATATGTTATCTCCTCGTTTAATAATAAACCAAGGAGAAAATATATGTAATCAGTAATGTTTATAAATTTGCGATGAAGAAGAACATTATAATAAATAAAATAAAATACACACATTGTAAATTCTTTAATGATACGAGCTTTGTATTTTACTTCACCGGTGAACTCGTCTAGATGAACATGTAATTTAATCCGTTTGTCCACTGATAATTATTTTAGATAATTGTTTTTTTTAATAGATAAATTAATCTTTTTTTTAATCTAGCAATGCATCTTACTACAGTTTGGGATATACTTTTATGTACTAATAACCCAAATGGTTTTAAGGATTAGAAAGGATATAGCTTATAGGATGTGTACAAACATATTCTAGGAGGGAGAGTGTAAAACCATTTTATAATAACAACCATCATTACACCCGACCAAGATTCGAACCTTGAGCTCCACATCATCGGCCGTCTTAGTATAATGCAAGAGTAAAACGTAGGATCACGTGACCACTACCAAAATCAGGTAAATGTGTAGTTAATTAGGAAAAAAATAAACTTATAGTAAAATATTAGAACAAGTTTCACCTCAAGAAGATAAGGGTAACATTAAATACAGTACACATAAATATAATTTATAGCTTACCCTAGTTTTAATATTAATTATTAAACTTAAACGGTATATTTACATTTTCATAATCGTAAACATAGATGGGGAGAGTTTCTTAACATTGTGAATTAAAAAATAGTGTAAATGTTTATTCAAAGGTTGTCGCTACCATTTTCCCAGTCATCAAGACATTAGCATATTAAAGCTTTAGTCTTCAGCTTACTTCGGTATGAATTTTATCTTTGTATTTTGAATTTAAATAATGAAAACTCATCATAAAAGGGAGAGGAACTTTTTTTTTTTTTTTTTATAATTCCTCACTTTAATTAAACATGCTAGATTACGAAACGGTCTTAAAGGAACTTTCTGCATTTCCTCTTTTCTAATAATAGGTTTTTCTTTATTCTGTACCATTGAGATAGCAAGAAATTTTCTTTTTCCTGACGTCTAGTTGAAAAGAAAAAAAGATCTAGGGTTTCTTAGGAAATGAAAGATGCATCATATAAAATAAACGGTTTTATTTTCTTTAATATGAAACTGATTTGTGTGCACCGTGTCTTACAAACTGTTCATGTTACACTATTATTATTATTAGCACCGCGTCTTACTACCCTTTCGGGCTATGCACACATACGCTATTGTGTAAAGGTAGGGTGATTGTGAGATGAAATGGAGGACCTATTGTTTAACGTGGAATCCGAACCACGGCGGTGTCCTAGCATTCCCCACATTCATAAGATGTATTGTCAGAGGTGAAGGAAGGGTTTGATAATCAGATAAATCTGTGCCGGGACCGAGGATTGAACCCCAGACCCCCCCACAGATGTCTGACACCTTACCCCTAAACCACCAGGTCACCTTCATGTTATACTCTTTTTTAATTTACTACGATAATGGTTTTATTGATGAGGAAGGTTATTTTTAAAGGAAGTTTATCCTAATTTGCGTGCAGAAAGAGCTAGAAACAATTTTGAATAAAAAAAACCTTATATCCAACCGACCAAGATTCAAACCTGGATCTCCACATCATCGGCAGTCTTGTCAACTGTGATAATGATGCCTAAGACCATGCGGCCACCGAAGCGTATTTGTGTATGTATTACTGTAAATAATTTGCATAGATTCCATTCCACTATTGGCTTTATGAAATACGAACCAAAATACCGTCATCAATAAAAAATATAAAAAAATAAATACAACGGAAATAAACAAACATTTTCAAAAGATTTGAATGCAAAACTAGAATTGTGTTCGTATACTTTATCCTCCACCCCATTATATCCCCAACACACTACCTTCACAATGTTTTATCGCCCCACCGTAGGCGTTAAATAACAGAGCTCGGAACTGCATTCGACTGTTAATCTTTAAACACAATACAGAATCACGCGATTCTAAATAGACATTGTGTTTGGAAAGATTACAGCATCAGCTCATTTCGTTATGTTCGCCCCCAACTCGACTATTTGTTTTCTACCGTAATAAAAATAAATTAACTCTAGTTTACTCTACCTTCATTAGAATACGCGCGTAACGCAGCGATATTAGATCTATATATAGAGTGCTCTAAGCACCGCAGTTGAATGGTAAGCAACACCCAATAAATCCAAACTGAAAATTAATTGTTTTTATTTCAATACGTTGTACAAAAATTGTTTGATGCGATTTATGAATTTTCTAGTATGTCCACTAACAAATATTATTTAACCACTTTACCTACTTCGGTGGCCACATAGTGTTAGGCAGTCTATTTTACACGAAAATGACGCCTATGACGCCATGATCAAGGTTAAAATACTTGTCTGATGTAATAAGTACGAATTTTCCAATATTATTTAGTGGAAATGTGGGTACTTTTTATCTAAATTACCTGCCTCGGTGGCGTAGTTGGCTAACGAGCTTGTCGTGTTGAGCTCTACTGCTGAGGACGGAGAGATCGAGGTTCGAATCTCGGTCGGGTGAACTGAGGGGGGGGGGGGTTTCCTAAATAATTAACCACTCTCCCTCCACGCAAATGCGGGTTCACGTCCTCTAATTCAACCTTCCCAATTCCTAATCCATTAGAGTAATTAGCACTTAAAGCGTATAACCCAAACGGGTAGTAAGACGCGGTGGTAAATATTATTATTTATCTAAATTCAACTTCTTTAATCCCTTTCTCAATAACTTAAGTAAAACATGTTCGTGTAACCTGAAAGTAGTACTGATAAAACCAAACAACGTTTGATTTTGAGTAGGAAATATTAAGTTGAATATACCCGCATTTGCTTGCTTATAAATTTATAAAGATGGTCGTAGACACACAGTACTTTTTTACTTTTAGCATGATGTCTTACAGCTAGAGTGGGCTGTACGCATATATTTAGGCCTGTGAATAACACCAATGTGTTTTGGGGATGATAAAGTTGAATTTAGAGAAAGTATATCCCCATGTGTGTTGAGGGAGAGTGGAAAACCATTTAAGAAAAAACACCCTAAATACACATGACTCAGATCTGAAACCAGATCCACTCGTCAACTGCAGTATAATCTATTGTGGGAGGAATGCCTTAGACCATGTGATCATTGAAACAGGTTTAATATATATTCATAAGCTGAGTGGATAACGAGACGAGGCGAGGAAAAAATAAATATAAAACGAATGCTCATTTCTTTCTCAGATATATGTCTATCAGAATAAATTAACTTGACGTTTTTAATATTCATTCCCACTTATTGATAATCTGCTCATTAACTAAGTTGTATTTATTATCACTTTATAACAGTCTTATTTATATTAAAATATATGTTTTTACTGCTATAGAATATACTCAATCAATTTTCATACATAAGTACGATAAGTCGTATAAACTGCAACAATTTTTTCCCTATAAGATACCAATAGCTAAAGCGAATTATATAAAATTTAAATACTATCGGAATTTACAAGGTGAAAAAGGTTTATTTTCTCCAAGTGTATTACTATCATAACTATACAATAGCTCAAATATTGCACCAGTAGAAAACCTAACAAAGGTGAAACCAACTTAAATAGTTCAGGAACATTAACCACTATTAGTTATATAAATGGTACGGCACACCGCACAGACTCTCTCTGTTAAGTACCCTAAATATAATTTCATGGGAAAATGAAAATAGCCAGTTTATTTATATTCTTAATCAACGCCTAGATACGAATTTTAATCAAAATCATTCGAGCATATTTTGAGAAACCTATTTTTTCTCTTTTCGCCCCTTATAAAACTATTCTTAATTTTAATTTTAAAGAGACACACAGAAACAGGCATTGCAAAGACTATTTTTTTAAGGTTCGGGGGGTCATGAGACGTCGACATCCATCAACATTTCAGGTTAGATTTTTTTTACGGTCGCAATACTTAACCTTTAATGTCCAAAAAGTTAAAAAATATATATAATTGCGTATAGATTGAAAGTTATTGATTTTATAAAAATATGTTTCGAATAAAATATTTGTATTATTAATATATAGACATATTTGTAATACTAAGTAATTTCATATCTCAAATAGTTTCGGAGATATTATAGAAAATGTTAATTTACGCATTTGACCGGAGCCCTCAAAGCCATTTTGCCGAAATATTGAGAGTAGCCATTTTGTTTAGAATATTTATTACTGTTTATAAATGAAATTTAATCAAAATCGTTAGAGCCGAATTTGAAAAAAAAATATGTTTTCTCTTTTTACTCTTCAACTAACTACCCTTAATTTTAGGGTTAGATATCCAATTCCAAAAATCCCTCGGGGCAACTCTATGAAAACCCTAGATATCAAGTTTTAACTCAATCGGTAAAATAGTTTAGGATCAAGTTGGCGGTACAGACAGACAGACGGAAATTCAAAAACCACCTTTTCGGATTCAGGGAGTCATGAGAGAAAGTAAAAAGAAACAATCTTTAATAGCTTACAGCTACACCACTTACCTGAAACTATATTGAGTAACATATTGAGTAAAAATTGGGTAAAACATCCTTTTTTAGAGCGAATAAATTCTACACTATTTTTTTATTTGTCTTCGGTCTTCGGTTCGGTTATATAGTTACGAAATTGTTGACAAGCGTTTGTCTACCCCCTGCCTCTTTCTGCAACCCACCAGTCACTCCATCAGCCTCTGTGGATTCTCGGCTGTCAAAGACAGACCCTCCGTCCACAATGTAATCGTGCGATGCTTTATGTACATATATTATATACAATAGCATCGCAAATATATATAGATACTGAAATAAATATATACATAAAAATCTATT
This sequence comes from Timema californicum, assembly GCA_902141385.1. Lineage (NCBI taxonomy): Eukaryota > Metazoa > Arthropoda > Insecta > Phasmatodea > Timematidae > Timema > Timema californicum. The sequence continues at coordinate 145,406 of CABFOW010000181.1, forward strand.
ATTTTTAATACATAATATATAATGCAAAAATATTTTTTAATGTATTATATATATATATATATATATATATATATATATAATATATTAATGTATACGGCATTAATTTCTGTATTTATTTCGGCAGAGTAAGTTTATTATTTATATATACTAACCATACATTTATTTCAGTTTAATATTTGTATTAATTATATATATATAATACATTAATGATAATTAAATAAATGATACATTTATTTCTGTACTTATTTCATTATAATAAATGTATTATTTATTTAGATAAATAGTTCATTTAATTCTATGCAAAATTTATGATAGTAAACATTATTGAATTATTTATTATTTGTGCTACATTTTAGCCGACATTTAATAAGTCTTAAACTCAAAATTTTTTTTAAATGCAGTCTGTCCACCAGTGAGACTAGAGACTTAGTGACTTTGCTAAAACCTGGCACCCAGGGTTTTCAAAACGTTCCTCAAACGGTTTTTGGTATTAAATATTATTCAGCTCTAAAACGAAGTTTGGTATTTGTGGTCAGGTCATAAAATGAAAGTTTTTCTCTTAAATAACACTTTAACAATTTTATAAGGATCTATATCCAGACACTCTTAACACTACGAATTAAACGGCGCATCTTATATTTCAACTAAAGTTACTTTAAGGATATTTCACATAAATAAATTCCCCATTATTATAATATATCTGAAAATATAATTGAACTTATTTAAATCTACGTGCAAGACTTTAGGGTGTCCTTAACATTAATAGGAAGCTACTGTCCACACTTCACCCCAAAAATTATATGATGAACCTATTCCTAAGAGAACAAATTCTTAAAATACTACTTTGATAAATCATATTAAGAGCTAACGAATACTATAAACAATATTAAATTCTCCCAGAATACTTAAAACAAAAGTTGAATAGAATGCAAGCTAAATAGATATAAATATTTTTATAAACTAAATTTTATATAATTGAGTTTTGTGTAAGTTTTCAGTAAAGAAATCTGTTCCTTATGAAATATCAAAATTCTCCTCTTTTTGAAACTCTTGACTAGAGCAAGAGTTTTCTCCTCCAACCCCCCTACCCAATATTTGTTACTCTATACTCTTTTGAGAAAAATTAATTTAATATAATTGGTGTGAGGATTTTATATTTTATGTGAGATTATCCTAATTAGTTTCGAGGGAGGGTGGGAAATAATTTAGGTTAAAACACCCACTTGTACACCAGCCTAGGGTTTAAACTCGGGTCTCATCTTCACAGGTGAACCAGACTAATTTATATAGTAAAAATTAAGACTTAGATATTATATTAATTATTAATGATTAATGAAAGTATGGGTTTAAATTGTTTGATAATTATAATATATTGTGTATAACTAATATTATGATTAATTTTTACAGGATGTTAGTATTACATATTTACATTACAACATGTACTGTAATACGAGTCAAATAGGATGAGCTAATAACATAACATACTACACTATTGATTGACAATTATTTAAAATGGAAATACAAGTCAAACAATTATAATAATAACAACTAGTTTACTAAAGTAGTTAAAATATAATATGTAAATATGAGTCAAGTGGAAATTAACTAATAGAATGATACGATACACTGATATTGACCAATTATTTGGAGTGGTAGTAAAAATCGACCACATATAACATAATGAGCTAGTTTTAAAAGGAGATTAAAATGTAGAACAATTTAAAACAACAAATTAAAATATGTTAAATAAAATTGATGCGTTGTTTGAATTGAAAACTTATATGTTTCAAACATTTTCAGAAAGTTAATTTTAGTTTTAAACTGTTATCTAAATCTTATTTGGTGCATTTGTCCCTGTACTCCTTTCAGTGTTCCAGTATCCAGTATTGCTGTTAATCACTGGAACGCTATACTTTCATTAAAAAATTAATTATTAAGATAATATCTATATCTTAACTTTTGCTATATTCTTCACTCCTTACGAAAGATCCATTTAGAATGTTTTATAAAATATAAGACTAATTGAAATTTATGAAATTTAGGCTACGTGCCTAAAATGTGCGTCAAAGAATTATCTGGCCAAATAATCGATGATTAACCTCAATTAAATGTTTTTTTATAACTACAGGGTTTGTAATAAAACCTATTGACAATTTAGATATTCTGTGAGTTGGTTGAAACTTATGGTTAATACATTATTTAAGGAGCTTCCCAAATTTATTTATTATATCGAAACCCCCTTTCCTTTAATAGTGTCGAAACATTTAGCTATTATTTTAAATTACTTCTAGAGACATATGGATAATGTCCCTTCAAGAATAGATCACATGTTAGTTGATGTCCTATACAAATTATTGCTTCATTCTAATTTAATATCCAAATTAAAAAAATATATATAAAGGTAAAAATTGTAAATCTAAATTCATCAAACAAACAAATTCAGCAGAAAAATAGAAGATCTTTCAAACTAAATTTGTCATGCCTTTTAGAAAGTTTATAGCTATTAAATTAAACAGTACTTTATGAAGCAATGAAACTTTCGTTTAGATCTTATTTTATTTAAAGTCTTGTAACAAAACAGAGAAAGTTTTGTTACGCTGTGTGTTAATAAATTAAGTTATCAAACTTTAAATCCAAGATTTAATAAATAATTTATAGAAAGTTTAGTTTCTATAACCATGTATTTCAAAGAGCGGATGGCTTTAAAATATGATAAATATTTAACATCTTATTAATCAAACTTACACTTTCTAAACTTATTATCAAGTCAGCACACTAATTATATTCTAATCCAACCTAACCTAAGATTAACACGCTCAAATACAACTTGAATAATATTATAGTGGGAATTAGCTAGTTCAACATTAATGGATTCCCTTTTTAATGGCAATATATAACATTCACATTATAAGCATCTATACCGTTACAAGATCTACATAATATATTAATTAAATGCAAGAGATAATTAATTATGATTAGAACAAAATGAATACCTAGAGAATTTAGTTCAATTGATAAAACATTTTGATAAGGATAAGTTTGATTCACGACTTTGCTTTTAAAAGTATTAGAGGTAAACTCGTTATGTTAACATTCTCAATGATTATGTTATGTTTTAGATCACTCTCTTTTCTAGCCAACAGGTTTTGGATCTGTAATTTAAGTATCCTAAGTAAATATATAAGCTATGTATAACATTATTAATAAATCCAATGCCTTACTTCAGTTATTATCGTGCCTATCTATTAAGCTAAGAGCTAACCTGGCAGTTTAGGGGTAAGGTGTCAGACTTCTATGCTGGCGGCCGGGGTTCAATCCTCGGTCCCGGCAAAGATTGATCTGATTACCAAACCCTTCCTTCACCTCTGACAAGACATCTTGTGAATGGGAGGAATGCCAGGCCTCCACCGTGGTTCGGATTCTACGTTAAACTGTAGGTCCTCCATTTCATTTCATAATTACCCTACCATTACACATTAGCGTAAGTGCGTATAACCCGAACGGGTAGTATGACGTGGTGCTAATAATAATAATAATAATAATAGTATTAAATTAAAGAATCCCAGGTTTGACTTCCGGCATGACCGAAAAATTTAAATTTGGTGAAATGTGGGTTTACACGTTCTCGGTGATGAATGAATGGCCTAGGGAGTGTAATGTGTACCTGAACTAGTCTTAAGTTAGATTATAGTGCACATGAAGCTACGACAGGCCTAGCAAGCCGATATGGGGGAAATATATTGCTTGAATAACAAACAGACCCAAGCTACAAGCTGGAAAGCGTAATAGATGTAATGTAAAACCAGATTTATCATCACTAAGTCATTAATCTTGCAAATGGTTTCTTCTTCTTCTGCCAACATCATCTGCTTTCTGATTTATGTACTCCAGTATTGGTCTTTATGTTTTAATTCTTTGCTTCCAAATCTCCTTTTATTATCTTAGTCAAACTATCTTGTTTCAGTGTATTTTACACAATGTTAACTCTTCCGAGTCTTAAGCTTATATAAAGATTATTCTGTTTAATTTTCTAGACAATTTTGTATTTGAAACCAATTATATCCACGATATATTCAACATTCTTGTGTAGCAATATGTTTTAAATGCTAAATACTTTTAGTTACAAAATATTTCGCTAACTGTAAATTAACCCACTTACAAACAGTAAATTATAATAATAATAATATTTAGCACCGCATCTTACTACCCCTTCGGGTTATACGCTTTAAGTACTAATTACTTTAATGGATTAGGAATTGGTAAGGTTGAATTAGAGGAAGTGAACCCGCATTTGCGTGGAGGGAGGGTGGAAAAGAATTTACAGGAAATATCTTCGTCAAAACTTCAAGGAATTCAACAAGATACCAATGGTATTAGAGTGTGTCATACCAAATAATATTCTACGATAACTCAGAATAATATATTATATTTATCAAACTTTTGAAACCTCGTTTATCCTTGAAACATTATCACCAGTTCACTACATCTTCATTTAAATTGTACTAAAGAGGTTAGAAAGAGAAAGATGGATTTAAAGGTGAACTAGTCACCATTTTCAAGATAATAATGAACCAAGTCTCCTTTATTTGCTCTCCATATAATATAATCTGTAGTATATCGAATTCTTCTAGTATCTTCTGTATAGTCTTTTGGCCTGTTTCATTCCAAGTAGTGGAAGCTTACTTTAACTAAAATCATTACAGTTCAACTATGATCTATTCATTTAAAAATTAAATCCATTCTTCTGGTTTTAATGTGTGCAAAACGTTCAATAATTGTTTCCTTGATCTCTGGATGACAGCAGTATAACCAACTTTTCCTTTGGTACCATTCATAATTAAGTCTACGAATATATTTCTTGCTATTGATTTTGTCTAGTTGAAATTTTAAAATATCAGGTGTTGAACGAATTATTTTCTTAACTGTAACTTTCTCATGGAAAGATAGCTGTGAATACTTAAGCTTTTGAAGTTCACTTACAGACACAGAACTTATTTCTTGGGAGTTCAAGGCCGTGGTTAAAGTTTTCTGTTAAATAAGAGAACTGAAAAAAATTAATCAAATAGAATAACTGGAAGCAGAATAATAATATAATTCTACATTATACACTTTATGACATTCATGAATAAGGTACACGGTTTTTTTAAGCACATCATACGCTGAGTAAAAAAAAAATCCTTCCACCATCACGCCAAAGCTGGCACTTGGAGAGTAACAGTGCTTTCTCTACATGGCAGTCCCGCCTTCCTCTCTACCCCCCCCCCTCCTACGTGCGCATGCATACAACAGTCAAACATCACGTCGTAGGCACTATGAAGCGCACAGTACCATACAAAGGTTTTTTGTATAATTTTCATAAACTTGGGGATGGGTACTGAAGTACTGACACTAAGCTTAAGGAATATATATTGTACTACAAAAATAAAGAAGGAAGTAAAAATAAAAGGACTCATTATATTAAGTATTATCGATAATATAAAGTGGAAATAGGGGGTGCTGCAGTTCCGCAGTGCCTTCACACGAGCTCCACTAATTCCAAGGTATATAAATGCTTTCCTTCCAACTTAGTCTCGATCTTCCATGTCATATCGTTCCTGGAGATCTTCCAGTCTCTGACTATTTTGTAATTTGTGTCTTTTTGAATCATGTTAATATGTGGTTCCATTCTCTCATTCGTGGAGCTATCCATTCAGTAATGAGGTTAATTTTTACAATATTATCATATAATCATGTTTATTTCTCTGTCTAAAAGAGATTCATTAGTGATTTTTTTAAATCAATTTTCACAATTAAGTGACCTCCAGATGTTGTTTGGTACGTTCAGTTACACTTCGTTTTTCTGTGGCGTTGCGAGTATTTTTATTTCTCCTGAATTATATATTCTTGCTTTTGAATCATAATGAGATTTAATACAACCGGTGATTTAGTTACCTTTTATTTTTGTTCTCTTATTTATTTTCCTGCTAAAAATTTGTGAATTATTAAAAACATTTAATTCAAATCCTTATCTTAGAGACCTCAATCACATAATACTATAATATTTAACTATATTATAGCTTTCATATAATATTTCAGTCAATCACCGATAGATATTAGAATATATATATATATATTTATATATATATATATATATATATTTACCGTGGATTCATATATTCGCTAAAAATCAACAGCATTAATGAAATGTGCTCACATGATTTGCTCCAAACAAATCACAAGAACCATAGTGAGCTCTAATATTAGTTCTGTCTATTAGAAACCATTCAAAATCTGTCCGTACCTCAATATAAAATCTGGTTAGAAGAATCTTTATAATGTCACAATCATTCGATTCATCTATTTCGTTTGCACATAAAACCTAGGATAAAAGCAACTTTTGCATGGTACGATATTTTAATTTTTAACTCCCCGAATTATATTTTGGATGTAGCCATATTTTATTTAATAATCACATTATCTATTTAACACCACGGCTAATTACCCTTTCGGGTTATACGTTTAAGTACTTTACGCTAATGAGTTAGGAATTGGAAAGGTTGAATTTAGAGGAAGTGAACCCACTTTTGCGTGGAGGGAGAGGGGAAAACTATTTGGGAAATCCACCCTCAGTTCACCCGGCCAAGATTAGAACCCCGATCTCCCCATCCTCAGCTGCCTAGCTCAAAACGAAACAAGGGTGTTAGCTAACTACACCACCGTGGTGGGTAATAAAATAATCAAATTACTATAAATTTTACTCTCGCATTTGCGCACAATATTTTATATAATTATATACATACATATGATTGAATTGGTGTAAGTATGTTCATCTTTGACTAAAAACAAATTTACATATTGCCATGAAATATCCCTTTAATATATCTTAGAGTTCTGGTTAACACTCAGGCTATACATTTAACATTTAAAATTCATTAAAATAGTTTTTTTTAAATATTTAGTCCTGAGACATGATATCAATGTTGTACACCCCTAGTGAATGTAAATTTAAATTTTTATATCTAACTTGATCGTCAAACTGAAATTTAAATAATAATTACAGAATCTATTATTTTTACCTAGATCAAGACACTAACGCCTTGGGCTGCCTAGCTATTTGTACTGGCTTGTCATCCAAAAATGTATTATTTGCATACTCATAATTTAAAACCTAATGTTGTACAATTAAGCGTTTACTCATAATACTTACTTAAATTTATACATTTTTACAGATTACCATTACTTCAGTTAACACAAATATCAAGAATAGATACTAGCATTTGGAATAGATCTACGTGATGGAGATAATATTTTGGTGTGCGTAACAAAATTATAAATTTAATCTTACATTATATTTTGAGTTTGATCCATATAGTGGAAAAGAATGTGAAAAAGAGGCCAGTGTCTAAATCAAATAATTATCCGATAGGAATTTATTTAAATTTTACTAGCACGGGGACATAATTAGTTCTTGAATATTGGTCTGTATTGTCCCGATACTTAATGGCAATTTTTTCTCTTCATTTAAAATATTACTTATTTAATTTCGCTATGTTGATGACAAAATATTTTCAAGAATTAGTGATATCGACATTTGTATAAAATTAAACTCTAGAGAATTTTATTAATTTTTGCAAAAAAAAAAAATTATGTTATATAATATACAAAAACATTTGCCCCTTCTTGCACCCCTTTATATCAAATGATAAGAGTTGTGAATAGCTCAATAGCCAGAAAAAAATATTGCCTAACATAAAAAGATAAAGATTATAATAATACTCATTGATACCTGATAATCTGACACAAGCACTTTTATTTAATACATACTATATATATAAACTTTGCTCCTAATAATGCTTGACTAATTCCATGGGAATTAAAAAAAAAAGGTTGAAGCTTGGAATAAGCTAATCAAAGGAAACTGAAGCTTTGCTTCACTTATTTGCTGATTTGTTTTAATATTATATACATTAGTCACCTCTGTATTAAATACACTCGGTTGTTGTAAAAATACTGCTTCATTAGACCTTTATGATATGTTCTTATAAACATACATTTCAATGGGGTCTATAATTTAAAAATATCATGTGTTATGAACAATAAACTTTAAATTTAGTAAACATAAAAATAAAATTGTTCAAATAATAATATTATTTTAAGATTGTAGCACTTTGAAAATCCAACTATTTTGTTGTTGTTGCAATACTAAATATATATTTATATAAACTAACAGTCTTAATTTGAACTTTATGTATAACAACTTGATTTGCTCGTTGGGGGCTACGATCCATAGCTACATAGATTCTTTGCAAGTGGATGTAAACTAAGGTAATTCCAGAGCCATTTTTGAATAAGTCTTACTGTTTAGCCACAAGAAACCTCCAAATAAAGGTGCACAACGACTTTAAAGTTGCTTCACTATTTTAACTTTTTTAAGGGGGTTAAATATGTATAAATATGTATATATATAATATATTTATGTATTTTTAACTCTTTGGGATTTTCCCGTCGGTTAAAGGCTAAAATATATAGGTTTGTCAGTTTCTATCTCATATAGAAGTGGGCAAACATTAATTTCAGTGATTGAGTACGCCATGTGGCTTCATAGTAGTATAATGGACTTAGCTGGGAAGTTACAAATTGATTATTTTAATCACATTTAATACATTGTGTTTTAACAGATTAATTAATGCATAAATTTCCATAAGGGCCCACGTATTCTTGGACACGCCCAATCTCAGTAAGAACCCACAATTAACAGTCAATAGGAATAATACAAAACAAACCAATAACCTGGCTTTAATTTAAATTTGTCACTGAGAGCCTCTGAGATCTAAAGAGCAAAAATAAATAATATCTATATATAAAATTTAAAAAATAAAAACACTCATGTTGTCTAGTGAAATATATTGCTCTCTCTTTTACACACATTCTGCGAGGTTTGACCTTGAAATATTGGGAGAGATGTAAACAAGCAAACTGAATGTTCATAACCTGTTAGTAGCTGCACGTGTGCGGAAGTAAATAACCGACAGTACATCAACTGCCTAATAAAATCTACACAACCTAAATCAAAAGTGATCCAGAAAGTATGGCAATATAACAGGATCATTACAGTGTTTGAAATAAAGACTTGGAACATTTTTTTTATCAGAGTTCTTATTTTGGTAGCACATAGCGACTTGAATTATGGAATGGGAAATGGATGCAAGACTGAATGCAGACTGCCAGTGTACTCCACCTCAAGGTAATAATATTTCTGCTGTTGTTGCAGCAAACAAAGACATAGAGGTTACTTTGCTGTGCACCTTTTGCCGACCACGTATGGAGGAGTGTGGCCATAGCCACTATTTAGAACCACTTCCATCACTCATGTTTAGCGATTGGATGGGTAACTTTCCATGAAAAGGATGAAATATCACACAAGGATCTGTTATATACATCAATGAGCATTCTTTTGAAATTAGAGAGATTATCGATATGGACTATGAAGTTTATTTTTATGTTCTCAGCACAAAATTTTTCTACACGCTATGAATATTCATTTAAATAATAACTATGAAAATATGTTAAGGATGATAAAAACTAGACTATAGAGGAAGTGAGACCATATTTTTGTGAATGGAGAATGAAAAACCATACAGAAATAAAACATTCTATAACACTTAACCAAGATCCATACAGCCATCTCTCCATCATCGGCATTAGAATATTTCCAAACCTATAAAATTAATCTCTTCTTGTAGAGTAGAAAATTGCAATACTTACATACACGTATAGGGACAATCTTACATCATTAAAGTGTATTAACATTAATTAATTCAAAACAAAGATCAGTGGATTGTGATTAGAGATAGAGCGGGGAATGGAAATATCTAAAACTTATAAAACCATTATTTTTGATTCGATAGAAAATATAAATTGGTTAGGAACCCATACAACTAAATTTTTTTTAAAGATTTTTAATTTTATTATAAGGATTTGGAAAATAGGGCATGGATAGAATCTCAAAAATTAATAACAAAAAAAAAGCTTCTATATTCATATAAAAATTGTAGTTTTTTAATTATGAGCCTCAACAACCACCACAAATAATCAAAAAATGCTTAAGATTTGATCTGAAAAATAAGAGACAAAAATTTCAAAAACTATATAGATATATTTTTTGTAGATAGTTAAAAATGTGCAGGTAATCACATTGACCACTCAAAATATTCATTCATTTAAAATTTCTTAAACTCTCATGCTTTTAATTTTTACAATGTAATTTTGTAAAAAAAAAATCTAATATTTTAATATGTTTTCTCTTGTGCCAAAAATTCACCAAAACTTCACCGTATGGATTGTGTTTGTTGGTGAATTCAGATTTTGGGCTATTTAATGATTCTCTTCAAAATTGTATATAAAACTTATTGGTAGTTATATTTGGCTAAAGATTGTCATAGTTATGACATTGATAAATACTGAATTAGATTAAGAGTACAGATGGTGATATAACCATATACATTTCATACAGTTTTGACAATTGTCGTTCCGTATAAGTTATTCAAATATTCCTGAACATTCTAAAAGTCTAAAATATAAAATTCCGATAGGTCTTAAAATGATTTCATATAGAAATGTCTAAGGAAAGAAAATTTAATTTATCGGATTCAAAATAACAAATCGCATTAGGCCACCAATGTTGAAAATGAATAACTTATTTTATAATTTGTAAATTTTTTAAAAGTAAATTTAATTTTGATTAACATCTTGGCAAAATTTTATGTTGTTACATGATTCCTATTTGTACTATTACCAAAAGGCAATAGTTCAAAATATTGAGTATAAGAAACTTATAACTTAATTAGATTTAAAAATATTTTCTGGTTATATCTCAATTTTGAATAATTTTTCTTTTAATAGCATAATTTAAACAAATGAAAGATTAATATTTAAAAACTAGTTTCAATTTTGTTACCTGTTATTGTAATTAATTTTAAATTTAAAAAAAAAATATTTAAAAAAAATATAATTCCCGTGCGAATAACGGATACACCCGAGAGTGTAAAATAAAATAAGTGTAAATGTATAATAAAAATAATGAAGCTTTGAAAAATGTTCTTAAGACATTTCAAATCTTCAGTCTTAAATAAAATTAACCCAGATTTTCTGACGTTTACTTATCTCGATACGTTCCTTTAGTGTTTAAAATAAAGAATATTATATTGGCTTTTAACTCATATTAAATTTAATAATTATATATTATTATATTACTATTAGTAGTAGTAGTAGTACCACGTCTTAATACCCGTTCGGGCTATACGCACTTACGCTAATGTGTAATGGTAAGGTGATCGTGAGATGAAATGGAGGACCTACAGTTTAACGTGGAATCCGAACAACGGTGGAGGCCTGGCATTCCCCACATTCAAATAATTATATACAAAATATATTAACTTATATAAGAAAAACTATATTACGTATAGAATATTACATACAAAATGCTCATCATTATTATTTTATTAGCATATTACTTAAAAGATAAGTTTAATTATACAGTTAATCTTAAATTAATAAAAATCTCAAAGCACGGTATTATATTTTCTAAATAGCAAGATTCCATTAATTTATTTCTCAGTCAAAAGACAACTTATTAAAACAAAAATAATGAAATGTAAACCTTTTAGTAATTAAAATATCAGGACTTACACATAGATTAATTTTCATGAGTGAGACAGGAGAAAAATAGCAAGTACACTTTAGATTGAACGAAATGTAACGGGCTTTTATTAAAACTTTGCTTTAATTTACGCGTATAGGGGAGTTAATTCTTATCCAAGATTATATACTGCACCGTGTGATGTTTATGTCATTAATATGAAATTAAAAAAGTATGATGAGAATAAGCTATTTCGTTTATAAAATATTTCTCTTCTCAGTCTGAGAATGAAGGAGAAGCAAATGAGATTTTTAAATAATTATGTATTTTGCTTTGTCCCCAAGCGTAATTGACTTAAAAATGCTTCCACTCAAACTATAATCTAATACTCATACTTCATAGACACACATCGATAAAATTTTATTTTATATACCGTTACGAGCCTCTTATTTTTATATTAGATAAATTGGAAAATATGTAAGTTTTGGAACAAAAAATGTGTATTTCTGATATATTAATAATTAAGGTTTTAAAGAGTGGCTAATTCATAAGCAGAAGTAATTCTACATTTACACGAATTTAATACACATTTCAAACCTTTAGAAAACACACAATATACTATACCCCTGCCGTGGATTCATCACTCTTAAGGGGTAAACACACATTTCACAAATTCTATATTTACGCCTATCCTGGGAATCGATTCCATAACCATTGGTAAACTAGGCTAAACACTACCAACTGATCTAAAGTGTCGGACAAAAATATATAACTGTGTTTGTGCCAAGACACATTACGACTTTAAGCCCTTAAAATATAATTTTAAGTCACAAAATATGTAAATTATGATTGCATAACGTGGAAAACTAGCAACCTAGACGTTTAGTACAAGTTTGATTAATGATCTAATAATTAGTTTTAACCCACTTATGTGGTAACATAGACCATCTTGATGCTCTCGTAGTAATATACTTCCGATGACTGGGAGTATGATGCTCGAATCTTGGTCGAGTGTATTGAGGGTGGTTTTTCCAAAATATTTTTCCACTCCTCCTCCAGACAAATACGGGTACACTTCCTATCAATATAACGTTTCTAATCTCTAAAATCGATATAATAATTAGTACATACACCTATAACTCAAACTGATATTAAAACGTGATTATAAAAGAAATGGTTTTAATGTGAAAAGGTAATATTAAAAGACATAGTTAAAATATACCTGTGAGCTTAAACACATAAAAACATAACCATGATTTGAAACCATACTCTCTCATTTTATGGCAAATAAGAGATGGGTGATAATATTAGCTCGTTGACACCACCGCAGCTCATTAATATCTATTTTATAATTATTTTTCTTTATGTCTCATTACCCATTCAGAGAAACCTGAAATTTTCACAATAACGAAAAATGCAATTTTATTAAAACTACGTTTGAAGGGTGATTTTAAGTTTAAAACATATTTTTTGAACTTTGTAAAATATTTTTTTCATTTTGTTTACATAAATTTGAAAGTAATTTGATGTAATTTGATTTTTACTGAATTTATCTTAAATTTCAACATATTTCACATTTAATTATCGATTTCAACATTTCAAACTGAGAATTTAAAAAAATGGAAAATGGAAAATATTTGCTCGTTTGTGAAGTAAGTTTTTTGTTCAAAATTCAAATCTTTAATAATAATTTAATTTCGTGTAAAGTAAGGTAATTTTCAATTTTTTAAGTAAATACGGTGAGAAAATTTCAAGTTTTCCCAGCATGAAAAATAATGTTCATACCTTAGTGTGTGCTGCTCGTGGTAGCACGAGGTTTAAGGAAATATTAACAGAGGAATTGCAGAACAATAAATTTGATGTGGTAAAAATTTTACTGGCCATGAAAATAAATTCTAGAACATTCTTAATCCATACACTTAAAAGCTGTTTGGCTACTTTGTGCCAATATTGACTCCAAGCGTAGGATAGTACATAAACTTAAAACACAGATTTTACAGACAGAAGACATAATTTTACATGAAGAAAATATTAAAACAATGACTATGTTAACTTTTGAAGCCCATGACTAAATACATTTAAATAAAGAAGAAATCGTGCTTCCTAATAATGATCTTTATTTCATGTGTAAATAGAGTTATTTAGAACACATTTACATGTAGTACTAAATTTTATTTTTTTAATTACGTATTGCATTCTTAAAACAAATCTTGAATAAATAAAGTCTACTAGGTCTATCTCAAATTAAAAAAAAAATTAATGTAATTTGATATACTCTCTCAAGATTATGAGGGATATGTTGTAAGATCTATAAAATAAATATATTTTATAATACTAACTATAAGAAATATAAATATGAACAAATATTTAACACCTTACACTTATTTCCACCCTTTGGCTAACTTTTATTCACTGAAAAGTTCAAGATTTTACCCACTCAACTTAAAAAACGTATGAACTAATTACGACACACCTCGGTGGGTGCATACTCTAAGGGCGTAACTCTTTCAATATACTAGGGATCGCGGATGACAAGAATAGCAGGGTTTTAACACTAAGGGTGTTTTTCCAAAATAAGTTTGACCTCTACCTTGACAAAAAATAACTGTGGAGGTGAGTTTAAAGGGAAAGTTTATACTTATGTAACGTACTTTCAAATTAATGTTTATTGATAACTACCATTGCCATTTTGTTTGCAATTTTTCCTAGGTTTAAAATTTAATCGTTACAGTTAATTATTGAAAAATTGATTTAATTTATTTTATTTTTTATGTTTAGTAAACTATCATGACTTCAGAGCTAGATATCTTTGTCCAAAAACGATATTTTAGAAGCCTTATAAACACACTGCGTTCAAAGTTTAATGCTGATCACTAAAATAGTTACGTCCATAGGTCCAGACAAAAGGCATCCAAAAATCCATTTTCTTGTTTTGAAGGAGGTGATTAAACTTTGACAGTTGTCAAAATCTAAATATTTATTACTTTCTGCAATGACAATAATTCTCCCTCCGAGGGGTGGATTTAAAGTAAAACTAATGAGAAGTACTAACGTAATTAGATCATATATTTAAAATTCTTAATACATAACCTTTTCAATTAGCTGGCACTATTTTTATAAGTGACAGAAGCATGATATAAGTTTAAAAATAAATGGTATGAAACAACCGAACAAACATTATCTTATTATTTAGGTATCAATCATTATTTTATATTAGTTAACTATAAGAATAAATTAAGAAAATTGTTTTAGTGTAATCATGTGGGTATAGGCTTGTTTCTCCTATAAAATTAAACTAATAAAGAATGTTAAGTTGTATTAATATTAACACTTTAATTGTTTCAAAATAAATATTTCATTTAGTCAAATTGGTCCATATTTTTGCTTTCACCTATAACATTTTTCGTGAACATTGGAGGGAAAAAAGCCCACAGCTAGAGAATCTGTGCGTTAGACCATCCGGCCACCCAAGAGAGGTGTACCTACAACAATATTTGAAGTTTGGTATTGATTGACGTACAAGTTCCATTAAATATGTATTTTCAAATACAAGGTACAAAATTGGTTAAACAAATTTTACTATTGGCTCTTTAGGCTGCTAGAGTGGTCTGATGTAATGGTTGTCAGTAATTATTATGTAGCAATTTCTTGACTTAAAAATGGATACACATATTGGGTATTTAAATATTAAATTGTATGGTTAAATTTGGCAAACCCCTCTTCCGAGTGGTTCCAGAGGTACGTCTCAGGGTGGAAGGTGGGTGGTGGTAGGGAGGTTCAAAGACTACAACTCGTGAATATGATCTTTTTTGAGGGTGATTCCCTTAGTATAGTCATTTTGGAGTTACGTGTGGAGATGCTAGGATTACGGGTGTGGGGAGGGGGAATGGAGGGGACGATGTATGGGTTCAAAATCTAGCACCTGTGAGTTACCCAAAGTGTGACTATTTAGCGCCAGTGGTTCAGGAGATATGTTTGTGGACGGAAGGGGAAGCGGCTTGATTTATTTTATTTACTCAGTGTCTACATACCCAGTATCCTACAATCTTTAAATCAGGGCCATCCATTTTTCCACATAATTTTTACTTTACTTTTACAATTACAATATGAATTTCCTTTTTTTTTAAACATTAGCAAAGATTATGTCTTTTAATTTATTTAAAATTCAACTACCCCTAGTTCCAGTTGGTACGTCCCCGGTATTCTCCCCCGCTGGACATTCCACAGTGCCCGGAATTTCACTTCCGAGTCCGCCAAGCGCCCGACAGAGATGGGAATCCCCATATCCTCCACCTGGGAAGGAGCCCTATTTAAGTTGGTGCACCGCCTTCTTTCTATCCAACACACTACCGTTTTAACCCTTCCTTCTACCCTTGGCAATTACATTTCCAAATCTACCCTTACCTAGTTCCCCTGGTCCCTAATCGAGCTATTTTAGATACTAAAATAAACTAAGCTAATGGAGGGGAAGAGCTATTCTATTCCCAATCTTTCCAGGGAACTCCATCACCCCGATGGTACCAGAAGGCTGCAGGGCAGCCGCCTTTTTCCATCTTGATTCTGAGGGTCCATCAACCACAATCCAACTCCTGTTTCCATGGTGGTGGGTCATACGGATTTTTCCTGAGTGATAGGAATCCGTAGCAACCAATCCTTATTACCCACTTCAGTCACTGCATGATCAAAGGCGTCACTCTTTCAATAAAATTGATTGCTGATGATGAAGTGATTAAGGTTTGAATCCTGGTTAAGTGAACTGTTTTTTTTTCATAATTGCCTAACACTCTCCCTACACTCAAATTCGTGTACACTTACCCCAAATAGAGCCTTCCTCATCCATAAAACTATAAGAATATTTAATACATACGCGTGTAACACGAAGGGTAGTAATAATAAGGTGATAAAATAACTTCCTTTTTAAGATTAGTGAAACCATTGGTAACGTGTCAATTTTAGTGTGTAAAATAATCTTGGAATGAATGTGAAAATACCTCTGCTGGCAAAATTGGCAGGACCTTTCTTTCTCGCTTATTTAAATTCTCGTTTTATGATAAAATCAATCAGTTCAAAAAGTGCATATTTTAACACTTCCAAAAAATTAAAAATAAATAAAGAAATGTAGTTTGTATAGTATTAATATGATTGGCTTTGTTACGTCTGCAGTGCGCATGGCTGAAATATTAATTTGTTCGCCAATACCTAAGAAACTTCCCAACAGCACATGTATCATCAATCAAAACAAATTACTTGAGATCCAGCAAAATGTAGCTTCCAACCTGTCATAGGGAGTTTACGTTTCAATCGGTAAGAACTTTTATTTCTTGCGAAATGTTCTCCAATTTAGTATCCAACCCTTAGAGGAGAAAGAATACTAATCACCTAATTGGAGAATTTCACTAATCAGGGTACTTCAAAGAAGTATGTTAAATAATATTGATTATTTTATTTTATAAAGACACTTCGGATAGAAAAATTACTGTGATTGTCAATCAATTTTAATTCAAAATTGTGATGACATATGGTCTTTTTATGACCCCTCGTAACACTTTATTTTATCCAAAGCCTTCTATCTTTCTTATACTGGCATTTTTGCCTAATATATTTGTTTGCTTAAGCTACAACTTTGTGTCTACACTTTTCATCATACTATCTGGATAGAATCTTGAAACTATCTGTCTAGCTATAAAATTAATAGTAGTTAACCTAGAAACAAAAAGAGAAATATTAGATCAAAAACTGGCCATAATGATTTTAAATAATATATATTTATAGGCTTTTCCCCTCTCAAATATATGTACAAGCTCTTGAAGACACTTAATATCTCTTTTTAGCCCATTGATCTCCCCGTAAATGGTGTCTTTTTATACACAGAAGAGTCGCCTTTTTATAGCTAAAAATGAACATCGTTTATTGCATGAAATTAGCATTATATAACCTTCACTGAACCATCTAATGACTATGAAGAGTTTCCAAATATATTAAATCAAAACGCTTGTTCTTATTATATGGGGAGAGCAAATAATTTATTTTTGCTCTGTCATAGTTATGAATAACGCCTGAAATTTTGAAATGAAAATATTTCACAAGATACATAAATAAAAATTAAAACATTTTACAACTCCTTAAATATTTCAAGTAAATTATGAAAAAGGTTATCTGGCTAGACACTTTTTTCTTTTGAATTTATTTTAATCTAAATACACTTAGAAAAAGGAATTATGAGAAGAGTTTAATTTTGTATTTATTTATGCGCTACTAGCACCATTAATTTATGTGTGGTAGAGTTTTGAACTAGCCAAATTTGTAACCTGATCTACACTCTGCCCAGTCTTAAAGAGTGATGCACTATTTTATACTTGGGTAGTCAAAAAAATGAAAATGTATATCTGTTTATTCCGTCCACATAAAAATATAGATAATAATGGCTACACGTACAATGTTTATTAAATTTTAAGTTCATATGAAATAAATTTACTGTACTTATTTGTTTTTGTAATTCAATAGGTTAAGTTTTGTGGCAATCGCCAAGAGAATTTTAACTATTTTTAAATATTATATTTCACAATAAACAATCTACTACACCATAATATATCTTTCGACCACGTCTGGAATCAATCAAAGAAACCCTAACTCAGCAGGAAGACACGCTACCAACTGACCTAAGATGTCAGACTCCAGGTCATGTGTACAGAGATATTTTTTTTTCGAAATAATCTCCCCACATCCCCTCTACTAAAGTAAGCTACTGTCGCTAATCCCTTCAAAACGCGAGCAATGTGTCAGGATGGGTAGGTGGGGGTAAATAATCGTGGGATTCGTTCTTGACTATTGAAAAAGATTAATTACTATGGGAGTGTATAAATGTTATGTAAGTTTTAGAACAATATTAAAGAGTTTATAAAAAAAAAGTTCCCGTTCCGTCAATGTTCCTACTCAGCAGTCCATTCCCTGTCCTATTATCGGTGTTACAAATCTAACTGATGTATAACACACGGCCGCCCGGCTTTGCGCGATTGTTAGGCCTCAGATTTTTACGAAGGTTTGAGATTACTCTTTTGTACTAAGCCGTTAGGCCTATTTAAATTGTAAAGTATTATCCCCACAAGCTGTATCTCGGTATCTGAGTATGTAAAAGCACTTCGAAGTTGCCTCTCAACATCTGACATCTTTCTTCGGCCCCCCTCACCTTAAAATTGCTTACATCTCTTTGTTATTATACCAAAATGAGACAAATGTTTCCCCTAAGTTACTAGTTTAAAAAATACTCTATACTATGCTAATTGGCAAAACAATCTCTGTTTTTGAAAAAAAGACCTGTTACGCATGTGTAACTACTGATTCTGAACAATTTGACAGTATGAATTAACAGGTATACGTCATCCTTGCCTGCTTTATATTACCTAAGGATTCAAGCTACGACAGTACATTATTTAAACTATGCTTCTAGGTTTTTACTGTAATTTTACTAGTGTGTTTGTTATATATTGATAGTAAACACTAATACACAAAAATAAAATAAAATATGTTTCAATGAATTAAAAATTAGTTATTCACTTTAATTTTTAAAATATTATTAAGGCTTGCCTATGTAAAATAAATTCACCATTTTAAATATATATTCTTTTAACAACACATAATGAATGAACAAAAAGGAACCTGGTATTTTATAACGCCTTATATTCAGACATATTGCAAATAGTACATAATATAGTAACTATAATATACTCTAAAAAGAAAGTGACTTTGTAGGGTTCAATGAACATAAAAAGGTTTCTTGCATATTTGTCTTTGCAAGTGAACTCTTTGACTTTAAGCTTCAAAAGATTTCATATATTTGAACAAGAAGCCTTAAGCTAGCTTCATGTTACTCATAAAGATTCTTTTTAGCAATAGGTTGGTTTTATTATGTTTGATTTTAATAAATTAAGAGTTTAACAAAAAAAATATTATTTTATATTAAAAGAATTTCTATCTCCAGTCTTATCATCCTAATACCCATCCAGAATATTAGAATATGTACAGTAGATGAATTAGAGATATAAAAATTACAAATTATAAGAATTGTAAGGGCATTTTCATAAAGGGTCATGGTAAGAAGACCATTAATATAAAACCACTTCGTTATATCATTATGCGATTATCTTTCATTCATATACCTTACAAATCGAGTTAGATGTTTGGGTACACGTCCCTATCAGTCCAGGATATTTGTATTTAATTGGTATGTAGATCTATGAAAATCTTCTTATCAAATTTAAAAAAATGTAATTCTTGGACTTACTTTTCACTTTAATCTAAGAGATATAGGTAATTTATATTTACGTTTAACTAGTATTTTATCACCACGTCTTACTAACCGTTTAGGCTATACGCTTATTTACTATTTACACTAATTATTTTAGGGATACCCGCCTCGGTGGCGTAGTTGGTTAACGCGCTTGTCGTGTTGAGCTCAACCGCTGAGGACGGGGAGATCGAGGTTCGAATCTCGGTCGGGTGAACTGGAGGTTGTTTATCCTAAATGGTTTTCCACTCTCTCTCCATGCAAATGCGGGTTCCCTTCCTCTATTTCAATCTTCCGAATTCCTAGTCCATTATAGTAATTAGTACCTAAAGCGTATAACCCGAACGGGTAGTAAGACGAGGTGCTAAATATTATTATTATTATTATTTTAGGGATAAGGATGGTTAAATTGAAATGAATTATATCCGCATATGCTTGGAAGGAGAGTTGAAAACCACCCTCAGTACACTCGTACGATGTTTTGAACCTTAATCTTCCCGTCATCGTCAGTCTAATATACTGAAAGATTAGTGCTTTAGACCAAACGGCTACCGAAGTGGGTTACGTCAGACTAATGAGTTATCTAAAACGGTTCAGGAAAGTTTTCATTAAAGTGTACCTGCACCTGTGGCGGCGTGATTTAAGGAAGAAAGTTTGTAGCAGGTTGGATATTCGGAGACTTGAGAGTCAAGGTTTGAATTTTGGCCAGTTGCACAAGGAAAGTTTTTCTACTTTTGATTTATAGCTGTTGTTTTTCAAACCCTTTTTCCCCCCAATACTAGGAGTGCATTTTCTCCACTCTATCCTACCAATTTTTAATAATATCATAAATTTGTCGAGTTAATAAAAAGAGGTGACTTACCATGCATTCACCAAATTAAAGTAGTAATAATTTAGAATAAATTATATTTTAGAATACATACACATACTTTTGTTTTAAAAAAGTAATAAAATAAGTATTTTATATTGTATTATTTTTTAAGTTATGAATATCTTTCAAAAATAGCAAATGCAGTTCACATAGCTTTGAAGTATCAAAACGTGAAAAAAAATAAGCAGTATTTTTCATGCAATTATAATCTTCCTTATCTGATTACCAAATCCTTCCTTCACCTCTGACAAGACTTCTTGTGAATGTGGGGAGTGCCAGACCTCCACCGTGGTTCGGATTCCACGTTAAACTGTAGGTCCTTCATTTCATCTCACAATCACCCTACCATTACACATTAGCGTAAGTGCGTATAGCCCGAACGGGTAGTAAGACGCGGTGCTAATAATAATAATAATAATAATAATATAATCTTCCTTTGAAAGCTGTAAGTGAACTATAAACAGTTTAATATTTAATCTAGGATAAATAAAAATTACTTTAAGAGAGACAGCTAAAAGTGCAGTACAAAGTTTTAATAAATTGGAGCTGTCTCGCAATATTTCCTAATGATTGTTTATTTCAAAATATGTTTGGTCCAAAGTTGAATTTAAAATATATCCAACAGTTCCTGAACACGCTTCAGTGACCGCATAGTCTAAGGCTTCACTAGACTATAATCCGAAAGCAAGGAAGATCGAAGTTAGATCTTAATTGAGTATACTAAATGTGGTATTTAATTAAATTGATTTTTAAATGTTTATTCTTAGTTTTAGACAAACATTTTTAGCTATAGATCGTTTGAAGGCACTCAAAAATAATGTTTGATCAAAATTAGTGATTTATATGTACCATAATTTTATGTAAATATTTTTCATACCGACGGTAACTTTAAATTATTGTATGTTAAGCATTTGGTGATATAAAATTAAAAAATGCATATAATAATTACTAAATATCCTCATGCATATCCAACAATTATAATTATTAAGTTAGAATCCTTAAATCCATTGAATTTGAGATGAAAAATAGTTCTAATATTATCCTCAATTTTTGAACTGAATCGTATTTTGGAGCTCGTGTCACGAATTTTTTAAATTGTATATTACTATCCCACAAATATTTATACTACTAACTTACTATAAAAACAATAAAAGAAAATAAAAAAAATGATTATAGCAAAGTGTGAACAAAATATTGGGCTAATATTTTTATTTTCTAGTTTTCTATAGAAACCTAAGAATGAATTAAGTATAAAAAATCCTTAAGTTTACCATTATTCCTAAAATTTGTATTTGAGTTTAAGGATTTGTAAAACAGTAGATTCAAATCATCACGAGTTAATTTTTTGATTATCAAGCCATTCAGACTACACGTTTTATATAATTACTTTATTGGGTTAAGAATGAGGAAGGAAATATTTTAGAGATAGTTTACTAGAACCTGCGTGGAAGGAGAGAGGAAAACCATTTAAGAAAAAAAAACGCATATATATCCAACTGGAGTGGTAGTAAAAATGCTTAAGAATATATCCTATTTAAAGGATTTTAAATAAATGATAATGCTTAGAAACATAAGGCAAACCTTATTGATTAGACACAGTAGATTTTTGACGGGGTCAAAACAGAACATTCTGATAGTAATATTTTATTGATTTTGAAGCTAAAAGACCAACATTATCCTAATAAATACCACCGATTGAGGATATATTTCATTTCAAGAAGGCAGTTCCCCTTTATATTTGATCTCAGTGAGACGTTAACCTGTTTAACATAAATAGATATATTACTAACTCAATTCGCTAGGCAACATCCTAGTTGGCAACCACTCCCTAAGATTCATTTAACTTTAATCTTCTCCCAAACACTGCCCGTCTCCTATCCTACACCCTCCCATCATCAAAACCTTCAGTGTTGAAGGATGGTTCTTAAGTGGTTTACTTAACTTACCAGCATTAGTTACTTTAGATCAAGTGGAAAAAGTTATGTTAGTTCGAGCAGACGTCAAAGTACTAACATAATACTGTTAATTCATTAATCAGGTTAATATTTACATATTAACTAGATTTTAAATAGAGTAATCAATTGTTCTGGTGAATGTGATAAATTTTCCATGTTCTAATAAAATTATTCAAATTAACATTTTATTATGAATAATAACCAGCACCCTCTAGTAAAAGTGATGAGTCTCACGTTAGTGTAAGTTTAAACCTGTTTGAGTCATACGTGAAGTCTCTTGTGCTTATCAATTATTGAGGTCAATCTTTTATTGAGTGTGGGCGTATGGTGTTTTAGTCATAAGTATTTTGTTCGTCTGACCTAGCCTAACATAACCTAGCCTAACCTAGCATTAGGAATATTATAGTTTATACCTTCAATCAAACAGGTAAAATAACTGGTTTAAATATTAAATTAAATGTATTTAGTCGCATAAGCAACTAGCATCAGTTACTTTGGAAAATATTATTATTATTAGCACCACGTCTTACTACCCATTCAGGTTATACGCACTTACGCTAATGTGTAATGGTAGGATGATTGTGAGAGGAAATGAAGGACCTACAGTGTAACGTGGAATCTGAACCATGGTGGAGGCCTGGTATTCCTCACATTCACAAGATGTCTTGTCAGAGGTGAAAGAAGGGTTTGGTAATCAGATAAATCTTTGCCGCGACCGAGGATTGAACCCCGGCCGCCAGCATAGAAGTCTGACACCTTACCCCTAGACCGCCAGGTCACCCCCTTGGAAAATAAGATCACCGTAAGCTATACACATAAAATATTCAAGGCTGTGACATAATTAGTGGTTACTATGTGCTACATATTTGAGGTCCTTTTCTAAAGTTATAATAAACTATAAAATAGGTACCTACCTTTCAATTTAACAAACAATGATATAATTAATATTAAATTTAAGTGGTTAAAGTAACTTTGTGTTAAGTAGACCGTGTAATATCGGAAACTACTTCTTTAGTGGGCGCATGGTCTAAGGTAGCACATTCGCAATAAATTAAACGTCTGATGACGGGTGAATCGTGATTGGGTTACGGTATGGAGTACTGAGGCTGGTTTTCTTAACAGTTTTCCTTCCTCTTCCCAAGCAAATGAGAGTACACTTCCTGTAAATTCAAATTCCCTCATCTCTAACCAACCCGTCAGCATAATTAATACATTAGCCTATAAGCAGAATAGGTAATAATATTTGGTGAAAATAACTCTAGCTTTTATTATTACGTCTCGACGCTGACTCCAGTTACCATTTCATTGCTATTTATTGCTATGAAAATTCTATACCCAGATAAGGTGACTACTCGTACTACCATGCTTGTGCAAAGTCAATTTTCTTCGTCACTAGATAATTTTCACTGGTTTGAGTCCTAAGATTTAATGGAGTATCCAATATTATGTCCATGAGGAATGAATATTTCATAATTTCCATATAGTTTTCCTGATTTACTGGTTTTTTGCAAAAACTTAACCCTTAATTACAATTAAAACTAATTATCATATATAATAGAAACTTGATAAAATGCAATTGCTAGACAACCTACAGATCCACTCAGTGGTGGTCCGATATACCAGGCATTTTCACCACTATTTTTCTCGATGCATATTTATTTCGCACTAATTTTATACTTAAACTTAATATGCTACAGCTGTAAAAATTAAATGGTTCTATTAAAGAGATAAATTATATAATGTAGTTAACCAATATCATGTTTTATGTCATTAATATCCACCGATATTAATCCCCAAGATGTTTTATTTATATATTACAACAAACACGAAATTATATTGTACTGGTAAATATTTTTTTAAATTAATTTAAAATTAAGTTTTAATTGAATTAGATGTTAAATTTAGCCTATCATCTGGAGAACATCACTTGGGTTGGTGTTTAAATGATTGTGAAATAATGAGCTAATTTCTTACAGTTTATATAACGGAAAAATTTTGGTAGTCAAAATAAATAAATCGATGCTTTGGTTTATGTATTTATTAATCATTTCCACAGATTTATCTGATTACCAAACCCTTCCTTCACCTCTGACAAGACATCTTGTGAATGTGGTGAATTCCAGGCCCCCACCGTGGTTCGGATTCCACGTTAAACTGTTGGTCCTCCATTTCATCTCACAATCATCCTACCATTACACATTAGCGTAAGTGCGTATAACCTGAACGGGTAGTAAGACTCGGTGCTAATAATATTAATAATAATAATAATAATAATAATAATATTAAACATTTCTACACATAGTTATTTCAACAGTTCTTGAATGTTTTTTATTGTAATCGTGAAATTTAACCAGAATCTTTTTAAATGAGGGTAGATCCTGTATTAATATTCGAGGACTAACCACGACAGATCATTTAAAAATATAGGGATTACTACACATGAAAATTTAACTTAACAAGTCTGTTTAGAAAAAAGTTGTTATTAGTATTAAAGTATTAATTTTTATATACAAATCTGCTAAATTAGACTATGAATCACCTTCCCTTCTATTAAACCTCTAAACCAATATTTAATTTGTTGATTTTTATTTTTCTCCCCACCCATTACATTCTGTTAACCACCTCAGTGGCGATGTTAGCTAACGCACTGGTTTAGCGTTGAGCTAGACTGCCAAGGATCGAGGTTCAAATCTTGTTCGGGTGGACTGGGGATGGATTTTCTTAAAGGTTTTTTCCATTCTCCCTCTACGCAAATGTATGTTCACTTCCTCTATGTTCAACCGTCTCAATTTCTAACCCAATAGCGTAATTAATATTTAAGCTTATAGCACAAACAGTCTATAAGATGCGGTGCTAAATATAAATAATAATAATAATAATGATACATAATACTTTTACTGTATATATACACATATGTACTAATTACGCTAATTATTTAAGGATTAAAAATGATAAATTTAAATGAAGTGTACATCTATTTCCATGGAAGGAGGTCAGAACATTCATTTAGGAAACTACCTCCATTCATCCAGCTGAACAGAATTCGAACCTTGATCTTTCTGAGATTGTTAATCAAGTTAATAGTGAGTGTGTTTCCTTAAAACAGGGATATCCAAAATCGGGTAAGCTAAAGTCCTCATTTTATATACTTAGTCAACACGTGGAAATGAGGCATACAGGGTTTCAATAATTTTTACTTTCTCGCTATCTTACAGGTAGAGAAATTAAAATGATAGTCAAAATTCGAACTAGAGATTTTGATGAAGGTTAACCCGAATAAAAAAGTATTTTTAAATTTCCCTCTCTCTTTCTGCCTGTCTGTACCTCGGACTATAACCTAAACTAATTTACCAATCAGGCTAAAACTTGTTGTCTAGGGTTTTCATAGGGTTGTCCCGAGGAGTTTTTGGAATTGGATATCTATCCCTATAATTAAGGATAATTTACTGAATGGCGAAAAGAGAAAAATTCTATTTTCCCAAAGATGGATTTACGATTTTGATTACATTTTATTTCTAACATTTATAAATATTCAAACACTATAAGTAAAGTAATGTGACTGTAAAAAAAATCAAACCCGAAATGTAAGTGGATATCGACTTCCCATGACCACTCCGAACCATAAAATATGGTTTTTGCAATGTTATCTGTCTGTGTCTCTGTTTAGCCATAAAATTAAGAGTACTTTAATAGAAATGGAAAAAAATATATTTTCTCAAAATCACCTAATACGACTTTGATTAAAATTCGTATCTAAGCATTGATTAAGATTATATATAAATAAACTGGCTATTTTCATGTTGCCATGAAAATAAGTTTTAGGGTACTATACAGAAGTGGAAATTTCCATATCACCACAAATAGTTAACATACTAGATAATTAATCTTTGCAAACCTGTAGTAGGGGTTAACTATTAACAATTAAAAAAATTATATGAAATACATTTTTATAAAATTAAAATTTTCTGGGATATTATCAAATATATTAATACAATTTTTTGAGCTTTAGCAGCAAAGAGATATTTTAAGTTTTAATACAAAATTTTTATTCTAGATTAAGAAAAAGTTAAATCCCTCAAAAAGAATGTTTCCTTTTCTTCAATCTTTTAGGGGAAATTTATGTACAAAAATGGTTTATATCTATCATTTTAAGCACTATGGTCAATATCTATCTATTTTATTGGTCAAAATTTATAAAAGAAGAATTTAATACCAATTCGATAACCATAAGATGTGCAACCCCTGATATAATGTTCAAAATTATAAAATGGAAGTCGAGATTTTAATACGAAGTTTTGACCCTTGTAAACCCAATATCGATATTTTTATTGGTCCACATATACAAATGAGAACTTTAATTATTTAAAAATAAAATTATAAAATATAAAAACGGGTGTCAAAAAATGGTTAACATAAATCTAGCTTAAGTTATGTTCAGGTTTGCTAGTGTATATAATTTCACTTCACACAAATTATGAGTTTTGATTAAATATTTCCATTTTCAAACAATAGAGCTAGAAAGTCATTTCGGGGATACGTATAATTTATTTTTAGTTGATATTCTTTAAAATAAAATTGGTTCATTTTTTACTTAAATATTTTATTTGGTTCGAGATTAATTGCTTTGAACTATTTAATCTAATGAAACCTAATCTAATTGATATTTTCTAATCATTTTTATAATTGTTATGACTTAAGATCCCAGTTAAAATATATGGATATTTATGCCAAATTATGAGTTTTGAAACATTCAGTCAAGAAAAGCTTTAGTGTTATACCAAACAGAAACAACAAACAATACAACTTTTGAAAACAAAATATTCACATATACCTAATATTCTTTAGTGGTTTTTTTTTTGTCGGTGGTCTGTTTCTTCTACGAGTTCTGGTATATCTATAACATAATGTTTCATGAGAGTCCTGTATAATAATAACTAGTATTTTTATTAAAAGTATTATTATAACAGATCAGCTTATATTACATATAATAAAGATTACACAATTACACGTTTAAGGAACTCCTGGGTGACGTTATATATTTTTTTTAACTTTTCAAATGTGAAGTGGGCCACAAGATACGTAGCTCGCGGGCCGCAGTTTGAAAGGCCTGCCTTAGACCCCCAGCTTGATTGGCTGTGTTTAAGCTAGAGAGACTTTCTCAAGTTGGCTAACCTGGGCTATTTTCTCGCTTAGGGGAATGTTTTGAAAGCAACAAGATTAACTTTACCCCAGAACGTGGCTCACGATTATAACAAGAAGTAAATTAGCCAGGCAATGAATTCTAATTATTAACTCCACTTAAACTTCTCCTTCTTCATAGTAACAACTTTCAGCACTTTGAGAACTACTGTATGATATAGTTGGCTGCCTTGGGAAGTTTAGGGGGAACATTTTGTGGAGAGAGACTCTTAAATACCCCTGATAGAATATTATTATTATTATCATTATTTTTAGTTAGTAGTAGAAGTAGTATTAGTAGTGGTAGTAGTAGTGGTATTATTAATTTATTATATTCTAATATATTCCCAACTGTGAACCCGGTAACAACGCAATATTCCGAGATCCAAAACAAACAACAAAACCAACATATTGAGTCTGACATTCAATTTGTGTAGCCCCGAATGTAAGAAATTTAAGTTTTTAAATTAAATTGTTTAATACTATTGGATTATTAATTTAATATTTTTGTATTTTTAAGTGCAAATAAAATCAGTATTTTTATGCCATTTTAGATATTTTTGTATTTTATTTTAGCTAGAGAATATAGTAGTAATAATGATTCCAAAAATAAATAAATTGTATGGAACTACGCACGGACTTCCTCACTCTATTGTTTGAAAATGGCGAAATTGTTTAATCAAAACTTGTAATATGTGTGAAACGAAATTATATATACTAGCAAACTCAAGCATAGATTGCATTTTACTTATCTTTTTTAAAGAATGAATGTCCTCATTTGTAGGTTTGGAACGATAAAAAAGATCAATGTTTGGTCCACCAGGGTCAAAATTTCGTATTGAAATTTCAACTTTCGGTTAAATTTTTCAACATTTTATTAGGTGTTAAAAATTTTCATTCCATCGCATTGCTTTTAAATTCCTCATTTATAAATTTTGACCAATAAAAAATGTAAATATTAACAATTGAGTCTAAAATGGATATTGATCATTGTTGTAAAAACATGACTCCTAAAATTATTATTATTATTAGCACCGCGTCTTACTACCCGTTTGTTTTATAAGCACTTACGCTAATGTGTAACGGTAGGGTAATTGTGAGATTAAATGGAGGACCTACAGTTTAACGTGGAATCCGAACCACGGTGGAGGCCTGGCATTCCCCACATTCACAAGTTGTGATTAATACACGTCTTGGTCAGAGGTGAAGTAAGGGTTTGGTAATCAGATAAATTTTTGCCAGGACCGAGGATTGAAACCCAGACCACAGCACAGAAATCCGACGCCTTACCCCTAGACCACCAGGTTACCAATTTCTCCTAAGAAGTTTAAGGAAAAATAATTTAAACTTCTTGACACTTACTTATATTTAACTACTCTATGGCACTGGAGAATTATTGCGTTAAAACTCAAGTAGTATCTCCTTACAAATAAAGCTCAAAAAACTGAATAAATAATTTGCCAAAATCTCGGAAACTGTTTGATTTATAAAAATATATTTCTTATAAAAGTTTATTTTTATTTTGAATAGTATTACAATTTTGAAAGATAAGTTATTTAGTATCTCAAATAGTTGTGGAGATACAGAAGTTTCTGCTTCTGTAAAGTAATCTAAAATTAATGTCCATGGTAAAATGAAAACAACCATTTTATTTATAATCTTAATCTACCCCTTGATACCAATTATAATCAAAATCGTTAGAGTCGATTTTGAGAAAATCGATATTTTCTCCTTACACTCATTTTTAAACTACTCTTAATTCTAAGTTTAAACAGACACACAGACAAACGTCATTACAAAGAACACTTTTTAATGATTGGGGCCTTTAGACGTCGACATCTATCAACATTTCAGGCTAGATTTTCTTTTGCGGTCACAATAGTTTTACCTTTTGTGTTCTAAATGTTAAATATATATATATATATATATATTTACGTATATCTTGAAAGTTATTGGTTTTTAAAAATGATTCTTTGGTTAAAATAATTTTATTTTAAAGAGACCTTCATATTTGTAACGATAAGTAACTCCATATTTCAAATAGTTTATGTGATATATATAAAAAAAGATAATTTACGAATCAGACCGGAGCCCTAAAGTCATTTTGCAAAAATATTAAGAGTAGCAATTTTGTTTGTTATATTTATAAATGTTTAGAAATGAAAGCAAATCAAAATCATTAGAGCCGATTTTGAGAAAATTGACTTTTTCTCGTTTTACCCTTCAGTAAACTACCCTCAATTTAAAAGTTAGATATTAAATTCAAAAACCCCTCGTGGTCACCCTATGAAAACCCTAGATACCAAGTCTCAGCCCAATCGGTAAAATAGTTTAGGATCTAGTTGTAGAGACAGACATACAGATGGAAAGTCAAAAACAACTCTTTTTTTTATTTGGGGGTCATGAAACGTCAAGATTAATCAAAATCTTGAGTTCTATTTTGTTGACGATCACAATACGTTCTTTACCTGTAATATAACAAGAAAGTATAAATTCATCAGAGCCCTTCTAAAGGTTCTGAACCCACCTCTTTAATCCTCTAAGCACAACAACCCAACTGCTGTCTCACATGTATGCAAGCTGTCACTACTAGGGATGGGTTGGTCGTGAGGGAACCTCGCCCTGTAACGTCATCCCTAACCTCTTCCCCGCATAGCTACAATCCTGACACAACCCTATTCCACCGTCAAACAATTTCAGAGATAGAAGTGAACGTTGAAGCTTTTATAGCAAAAGAAATATCCTCTAGTGGAAATTCTTTGCCACAAAGTATCTCCTTCTGAGATTAAACAAATAAACAACTAATCATTAACGGCAGGAAAAATTACCGAATATTAGTAGTTAAATCCTTAGGCAAGTTGATAAGATATAAAAAACCAGAACCATAAACCAAATATATTATTAAACCCCAATGGACTATAAATTTAAATATTAATATAATAATAATATTTAGCACCGCGTATTACTACCCGTTCGGGTTATACGCTTTAAGTACTAATTACTCTAATGGATTAAGAATTGGGAAGGTTGAATTAGAGGAAGAAAAACCACCCCCAGTTCACCTGACCGAGATTCGAACCTCGATCTCCCCGTCCTCAGCAGTCGAGCTCAACACGACAAGCGTGTTAGCCAACTGCGCCACCGAGGCGGGTGGTATAATAAGTTAATATTCTACTTAGATATACTCCGAACTGATCAGATATCAATATCTTTAATAGGGATCAACACGATCACCTGAAAACCAGCGTGACACCTAAACGTAATAACACGAAAAGCTCTAATACTGTAAAAAGTCGTCAAGTCAATGATTAAGACACATTATCCCTTAGTTCAAATGGTTCCAGTTTAGCCAGCCTCTTGTAAAGTAAAGTGAACCAGACCCTCTTGTTGAATGCTGAGGAGTTTTTAATATCTCATCAAATTGAAAGGGAATGTATCAAAACATTAAGATTTTATCCCGACATTCTCTATAAATAGAAAACCTTCGTTGTGAAATTTATTAAACTAAATATTTATTCAATAGAAAAGAAAAAAATATAATGATTTTGTGTGTGTGTTGTAAAGCATCTAGAGTCAACACCCTGCTGTCTGCTGCACCAATTATTATTATTATTATTATTATTAGCACCGCGTCTTACTACCCGTTCGGGTTATACGCACTTACGCTAATGTGTAATGATAGGGTGATTGTGAGATGAATTGGAGGACCTAAAGTTTAACGTGGAATCCGAACCACGGTGGAGGCCTGGCATTCCTCACATTCACAAGATGTATTTTCAGAGGTGAAGGAAGGGTTTGATAATCAGATAAATCTGTGCCGGGACCGAGGATTGAACCCCGGCCGCCAGCACAGAAGTCTGACACCTTACCCCTGGACCGCCAGGTCACCGACTGCTGCACCAATGAATCAGATTATGTTGTCTATGTTCAGCAAACGTACGAATAAAAATTATTGCTCAAGTATCTCTAACTAGTATTGCATTTGGCTTTATTTATAGTGTCTTGAATAAATTATCTCATATTAAAATTTTGCAGGTAACTGTGGTATGGCAGTGGAGTGTTAATTGAAGAAATTAGAAACACATTTAATTTATTGACTTTCTAAGAAAAAATGGGAATACACCATTGGAAAATACCAGATTCGGATGGTAGAGTAGAATTAAAATGAACTTAAATTATTAATACTAATAAAAAAGAATGTATAAAGCTATTAGGTGACCTGGCGGTCTAGGGGTAAGGTGTCAGACTTCTGTGCTGGCGGCCGGGGTTCAATCCTCGGTCCCGGCATAGATTTATCTGATTACCAAACCCTTCCTTCACCTCTGACAAGACATCTTGTGAATGTGGGGAATGCCAGGCCTCCACCGTGGTTCGGATTCCACGTTAAACTGTAGGTCCTCCATTTCATCTCACAATCACCCTGCCTTTACACATTAGCGTAAGTGCGTATAACCCGAACGGGAAGTAAGACGTGGTGCTAATAATAATAATAATAATAATAATAATAATAATAATAATAATAATAATAATAATAATAATAACAATATAAAGCTATTTTAAGATAGGGAAAGAGTGGTATTAAATTAACTGAAAAAAACTGTACATTATAGAGATATGTGTTATAATTTTGAAATTTTGGGATTATCTTTCAAGCTACTAATGCCATTGATTATCTAAGTAAATAAGTAAGTGTGCGTAGATGAATCCCGATATATTATAAATTTAAGATTGGTTTATGAATTATAAGCTGACTAGGTAGGAACAGTTACGTTAATTTATATAGTCGTGATGACAGCTCTATACATAACTCCTATCTTTCTCCATACAAGTTAATCGTAACATCTCTCCCCGTATCGCACTGTAGGAAACTTCCGCAAGATTCTCACATCCGTTTACTTCTTATGATATTTCTCTCTTATATATACGAATTCACTCTATTCTCCCTCATTTTCTTTGTGTCCAGCTCTTCTAGTTGTTCGTTCCAAAAAGAATTCTTTGTGTGCTGCAAAATGAAAAGACAGAATAAAAGGTTCTTGAGAGAAAATAAAATAAATGAAGTTTTGGAGATTTTTTTCTTTCTTTCTTTTTCCAAAGAAAAAAAACAACAACTGTACTGTCATCACAAGAAACTTTGATTTTAACACCAAGATTTTTTCACCAGTTAGGTAGTATCCATTTCCGTGGACGCATGGTCTACGGCATCGCTATTGCTATGGCCTGGACTGCCATTGATAAGGAGATCACAGCTCGAATCACAGTTGACTATACCGAGGATGTTTTTCCCTAAAAATAAACGTCCACTCTCCTCATACAAAAACGCGGTCATACTTTATCTAATTTGAACTTCGCTAATTAGTTTGATTAGTATATTATGCGTAAACAACAGACGGGTATTAAGACGAGGTAATAAAATAAGATTGATACTACATTAGCATTCATGGGGTTAAGGGGACCAAGGTTTGGAGTGTCAAAATGCATTCAAGATGTTACCTCACTGGCAATATTTAAAGAGATGTTTGTAAATTTAAAATTACGACCACAATGGGCAATGGGTGAAGTGTTTGCTGGCCTCAGTATTCGATGTCCGCGGATTAAAATCAGGTTGAGGTTAACGGATTTTTCTTTCACAGATAAACCAAAATCTTTAACCCAAATTCCTACGGATATGAAGGGATTCTGTTGGTCTTTTGTTGAGTTAAGGATCCCTATAATATATATTATATATCTCCCAGGACAATGTGTAGAATTTTTGAACTGTAGAGATTAATTGCGGATAGCTATTGGAACCTAACAAAATTTCAGGACTATGACTAATAATTGTGCTTTCACACAGATGGTGTTTGGGAGTGACATTACCCAGACAAAAGGGTACAATGCTTCAGATGGATACGTAAGATATCTAGAAAAACATTCGTGCATAGACTCACTATTATTAAAATAAGATTTCTCTTGCTTTAATCTTAAATAGAAAGGTTTACTTTAAACTTGAAAGAAAAATTTGCTAAATGAAATACAATACAATAATGCAGAAACACACCACCAAAGTTAATAATTGAATTATATACACAATTGCATACAAATTGGGAAAATTGAAAGATCTCTGTCCACCAAAGAGCATACATTCAATTTAATATTTATAAGTACCACGACAACCAGAGATATTTTTTTAACTATCTGAGGATCTTCACTTTAAGTAATTCAGCATCCTTAACCAGCAAGTACGTAAGTTTTATTTGATTGTATACAAAGGCTTTTGGGGTTTAATGAAACCCCATGCTAAATTCAATATTTATGTCAAAATAGGATACAGGGTGTCAATTCAGAGGCACAAAAAATTGTATTCGGTACGACAATTTTATATTTACACAGCAAATCCGTACAAAGGCTTTGAGCAAACATATAATTTCGTAGTCACATAGATGAAGCGCGTCAGTTCATAAAATAAATGTGGTTCCAGCATAGCAAAAAAAAAGACATAAAACCATATTAATACTGAAAATAAAGCAAAAAGAAAATCAGTCAACTAAACCACAATGGAGTTGTTCAGAGTAATGATACCTAATAATTTATTCCCAAAGCTTAGTTAAATTCAAAACAAAAGTCTACAAAACAAATTTAAAGAAATAGTAGTTGTGCATTAATTAGTTATATAAACTGAACCACAATAATATTATATTCAATTTTTTTAATGCATGTATATATATTTTTCAACTACTATGAATTGAATCTAGCCCTAAGGATCTAGTTAAATTTACAAGACATCTTTAAAACTAGGATCAAGACATTTTGTATAATGACTGTGACTGGAATAGAAAATAGAAAGTGTACCAGAAGAAGACTAATTTGGATTCAGAAAAGAAAAAGCTACCATAGATGCCATTAGTATTCTGATAATAATTTAAGATAAAGTGCTGGAAATCAGGGAAGGTATTTACATTGGTTTCATCGAATGGAAAAAGGCGTTTGATTTAGTGAAATGGAAGAATCTAACGGAAATATTCATGAATATTGCCATATATGGGAGGAAAATAAGGTTGAGTGCAAACCTGTGCATGGGACAGCTAGAGAAGATAAGGATAAATGATGGGGAAACAAATAACGTTAAGATATGAGGAGTGATGTAGGGATACTCTTTGTCTAAAAGTCTGTTAAAATTGTATGAAGAGTGGTTGGTCAGGGAATACCTAAAGGAATGTTGCAAATTTGGTATAGGAGGACGCTTCATAAACACTATATGATAATAAGATGATCTGACATTGAAGGTCAAAAACAAAGAATAGTTGCAGATACAGATGAACTGGCAGCTGAAGATAGGGAGAAGATAGGGAATGGAAATCAATATTCAGAGTAGAGCGTGATAATGATTACAAAAAATTGAGAGCTGTGTAGAATCAAATATGGGAATTAGAATTGAGAAATATAAAACACCTATGGTATCTGTGATGTCTGCTGATAAAAGAATTCTACTTAACCAAGGACATTAGATCGAGGATCATAATTGCCAGATAAACTTAAAAAAAAAAGATTACTGCTGACCAGCAAATTAATTTTGGAATTAAGCATTGCACTATATGGATCAGAAACTAAGATTCTTAGATATATGGAATTTAAATCTTGGAGGGTTCTAAAATATGGTACTGGAGAAGAATCGAGAAGATCAAATGGACAGACTGTGTTACAAATGAATAAGTCAGTTGGTTGAGAACAGAACCATTTCGAAAAATATGTTTTGGTACAAAGCAAATTGAGTTGGAGATCTCCTTAGGGGAAACTGTCTTTTGCACATCATCATTGAATGAAAAGTTGATGGAAAGTGGAGCTTAGAAAGAAACAGGATTCAAATATTGGATGACTTGAAGGAAAGAAGAACATTATAGAGGCCGAATAAGGAGTCCGATAAAGGGGGTATGGGAAGTCAAACCTCATTGATGAAAGGAATTGATCTATCGTAAGACAAAACATTTAGTAATACTAATAATAGAGTATATATATATCAAAGTGACTTAAAAAAATCATATAATATGACTTGTGATCATGTTAATGTATTTATTTATTAATTTGAGATATTTTACTTGCACATGAAAGTTTCTATGAGTGCGAGCAAAAGAGCCCATCGATTTTTTACTGCCATAAAAGGGATTTTCACATAATTTTCAAGGTTATTTAAAATACCACAATCGATATGGGACTAAGGGTTCTACTTCTACTCGTAAGGAAGTTGTGCTATGGATTATTTTAGCTCATAAAAATCGTTGACCCCTACTTGGTTCGAACCCACGAATATTAGGTCCTGAGGCGAGAACTTTAGCCCTAAAATCACAGAAGTTGACATGTGATAATAAATCTTTTAGCTTTTCTAAGAGTCTGATCAGTCTCATTCTTTAAATTTGACGTAACACCTTGTCATATATATATATATATATATATATATATTTGCAATACTAGCCTAGGGATAAGGAAACTAGAATTAATAGTAAAGGAACACACATTTTCATAAAGTTGGAAACAATTTATAAAAAAAACCATTTTACCTATACAAGTCTAGAACTGCAACCTACTAATCATAAAATAAATCAAAATAAAACTAGAGTTATACCCCATACACACTAATGGGAGATTAGTGTTCTTGTTCAATTCAGTGACGTTAAATTTTCCACTTTTGTTATTTTATACTCTCTCTCTCTCACTACTATTGGACATATAAATTGTGGAATGGCTATTCATGAGAACAATAATGGACCTCTTCCTCGCCCCTATCAAGAGAGACTCTTATGATCGAGGGAGTGAAAAATAATATTCTGGTGTCTATGAAGAACAAAGAACGTCCGAAACAAACTGTACTATAAATTACTGATACTTCACTACCATTCCGACGCCCCCATCGCTTTCAGAAAAAAAAATGGAGGTTCTTCTAGCCAATATTTTCCACATTGCTCCTAATGAAAGGCACTAAAAGACATATGAACCAGTTGAAAATAATATATCATTTTAATTCAAGAATTTGCAAAATATATTCATCTATGAATCTGATTATAATATTGGTACATAATAAAAAAATATTTGGAAAATGGTGTCTGAATTAGTTTGATATTGTTTTAAATACAATTTTTTATATAAATAATAATTAAAACAGTTTTTGTCTAAGTAATCTATTCCAATTGAATAATAGATAGATAAATTAAACATTATTTAATTACAATGAAACTAGTTTGTATTTTCCATGTATGTATTTTATTCATCATTTAGGTCTATATTTTGTACGGGTTCTTATAAATATCCAAGGTTATTCAAATCCAATCATGCAAATTGTGTGAGATTGTTTATAAAAAGTATATCTCCTTCAGCTAGAAGGTGAATAGATAATTATTTTAAGATATTTAATAAGTGGTTATACCAGACCGGGATTTGAGCGTCTACCTCTTCAAACCAAATTTTAAAAGTTTGTCGTTTAGCCCACGTGGTCATCAATGTTTGTTTCATTTAAGGGTACTATCAAGTAATAAATTTAGTATAAATGTTATGGCACACAAAACCATTAATTAGATCAAATATTTGGATAAAGAAATTTACTTGTTGATACTGTATTGATTTATTATTTATAAATTAATTCAAACTCAGGTCCAATTTTAATAAATGTTAATTTTCAAAGCCTTTATTACTTGCATTGAAATATTATTGTAATTTGTTGCTATTAAATTATTTCGATGTGTAATCAAAATTAGTTTATCACAACAGTCTAAGCTCTTATTAATTAATAGAATGGTATGGGTTTGATTAATCATTTATTAGTAATAATTTTTCAATATTAATTATATTTTTGACTCTTATTTAACTCATTAAGTTCTTGTTTAGGAAAATTATTCTTTGGATATATTTTACTACTCAAATACGTCTTGCTTTCCTTTCGTGTTGTATATATATTAAATATGATTATAAATAAAACTAAATATATTAAAATTAAGGAGAAGGTACATACACTTTAATACGGTGGAATACTTTTTATTTTAGTAAAGACCACCATTGGTACCATCGTTTAGAAATAGAATCTCGTTAGTCCCCTCAATAGGAAGCGAATACATTTGTTGGAAATTAAATTTAATCTATATGCCCAATACTACAACTCATGGTAGGTAATATATATATATATATATATATNTATATATATATATATATATATATATTTGTTTATCTATATACATATATATTTGTTTATCTACTTATATGACAGTAGTACCTCATAAGTTCATTTCCGTATATAAAAAAGTACGCCACCTTTCCTTTTCTTAGCTAGCTCTATCCATTCCTCCTCATTAGACCCTTAAATTTTCTTGATATAGATATAGATAGATCCAATCAAACTCCTTACACTCTATCCTTATCTTGAGCTAGCTCTATACAGTACCCTCATTACAATATATCCTAATTTTAAGACACTTTTATCTGGTTAACTTCATTACACCCTATCTTTAGCTTGGTCTATCCAATCCACCTAATTATACCATATTCTTATCTTGAGCTAACTCTATCCAGTCGCCCTCACTACACCAATTCCTTAGTTTGAGCTAGTTCTATCCAGTCCTCCTCATTACACACTATCCTTATCTTGAACTAGCTATATATCAAGTCCCTATCATTACATAATATCCTTATATTGAGTTGGTTCTATCCATTAAAGCCAAGACTTAGATGTTGTTGTTAACTAATTACAAAGATATGAGTTTAACTAAATTTAATCAATAAATTGAGTATTGAGGAGAAATAACGTTATGATTATCACATTTACAAGTGGTTTATACTCAACTCAAACTGTTTTCCTTTTAACACAATTTGATATTTAAAATAGTATAAGTCAAATGGGTCAAACTAACAAAGATGATGGGTGACCTGGTGGTCTAGGGGGTAAGGGGTCAGACCTCTGTGCTGGGGCCCGGTGTTCAATCCTCGGTCCCGACACAGATTTATCTGATTACCAAACCCTTCCTTCACCCTCTGACAAGACATGTATTAATTACAACTTGTGAATGTGTGGAATCCCAGGCCTTTACCGTGGTTCGGAATCCACGTTAAACTGTAGGTCTTCCATTTCATCTCACAACCACCCTACCATTACACATTAGCGTAAGTGCTTATTAA
The DNA here is from genome assembly GCA_902141385.1 of Timema californicum. Classification (NCBI taxonomy): domain Eukaryota; kingdom Metazoa; phylum Arthropoda; class Insecta; order Phasmatodea; family Timematidae; genus Timema; species Timema californicum. Next base: position 184,444 of record CABFOW010000181.1, read on the forward strand.
CCGAACGGGTAGTAAGACGTGGTGCTAGTAATAAATAACAAACATGACATAATACACAATTAATTATCAAGTTTTTAACGATAGTGAATATAGAACATATTAAGACAATAAGTTAAAATATATATATTTAAAAGTTGGTGATTGTGAAAGCTACAGTATTCGATTAAATTTTCTAAAATATTTAACCGTATTATTTTTATTAAAAAAACAATCTAAGTCTTATCTGAGATCTTTGCTCCCGTTACTCCTTTTAGTGTTCCAGTATATGATGGAGATTACGAGAACCTTAGTTATCAGACATATTTCGGTAACTGATTTTACTTACCACATTCATGGAAGTCACTAGGTAATGGAACACGATGTGTTACCACTACTCGTAGATGTAAACTGTCCTAGCATTCCCTTGTGATTTTTAAGAAACAAGTTATTGTAAAACATATCATTTACACTCTGTGTATAGTGAAAGCTTACACCTACACCTCGATGAGCTCCATTATGGCCCTATACTTAGGAGTACCATGATGTAAACCAGTATTTTAATCTTGCTATCTTTAAAAATGAAAAAAGCTATCAATATTTGGTTTACACACGTCCTAAAATCATGGCCATAAAATACTTGTAAAATAATTTGAATCGTATGTATAGCATTATAAATTCAAATTTTATGGTCACAAAACCACTAATTAAATTTTGATAGTACCAGTAATTCATATTTAGAAATTCAATTCATATCAACTATCTTTATAAGCATTAATTTACAAGCTTTGTTACTTGGCAGTCTAGGAGTAAGGTGGTGGACTTCTGTGTTTGGCGTCCGAGGTTCAATCCTCGGTCCCGGCATAGATTTATCTGATTGCCAAACCTTTCCTTCACCTCTGACAAGACGTGTATTAATCACTGCTTGTAAATGTGGGGAATTCCAGGCCTCCACCGTGGTTCGGATTGAACGTTAAACTGTAGGTCCTCCATTTAATCTCACAATCACATTAAATATTAGCTTTAGTGCATATAACCCTAACGGGTAGTAAGCCGCGGTGCTAATAATAATAATAATAATAATAATAATAATAATAATAATTATTATTATTAATTTCAATTTAATTTATTATAGTGCTGGCCAACACTGAAAAGTACACAAGTCCCATACAAACAAATATATTTATATGATAAAATAAAATAAACAAAAAAGGTTAAATAATGTTATATAATGTTGAATAGTTACAAAAAATAGTATTTAATAATGATAAAATAAAGAATATCAATAATACCAACTAACTAATGAGTGGTTAAAAGCAGTAACAATATGCAAAAAATATATCTGAATATTATAAATTTAAATATTTTAGGCAGAACCTCTTAGTGATAAATTATTGATATGGGATATTATTAAATAACTCTCTGAGCTTAGATTTCTTTTTATGATAGAAGTCGAATTCGACAAATCTAGAGAATAATAATATTAATAATAATAATTTATAAGCTAAGACAAGATATATACAATTATCTGCTTGAGTTGTCTAGCGAATAAAATGTTGGCATAAGTGCATTATTGTTTCTTTTGTTTTAGTGCTATGAATGGAGTTCAATCCAACTTCTTGCTGTTAGTTTGGATCTTGTCATAAAACTACGAATCTGTTCTGCTCAGATTTATTTTTTGGCAATTGTGTGATTCCACACACTATATAATGAGATAAGCTTGTTTGACTGTATTTTTTTGTGGATAGAAATGTATATTTTGGGTTTGTTAAGAACCTACGCTCATAAATTGACTGATAAAAAAAAAGTTCATTGTTCGTGATCAAGCCACCAAAAGCAGCTTACAAAATATATTATGCATAACCTCATTACATAGAACACACCATTCCACCCGTTCTTATTCTTATCCTTTTGTTACCCCCCGCATATTGACAGCGCCAGAGCAAAGTTATAAAAAAAAAGTTAAATGGTTTTTCTCTATTATTTTTTTCCCCTCTAAAACGAATGGAGAAGTTTCGAAACTAGAAATTAGTGTAGACCTATACGAGAGTTGGCTGGATAAAAGAAAAACTAATATAGTTGGGACAGACCTGTGAATAATGGTATTGTAGTTTTGAGGAAAGGACATGTAACTTGTTCGTCCTTATTAATTGAGGTATTTATCATGCATTATTTGAACCAAACTATTTAATCATAACACGACCTATACACTTAATTATTTCTAAAATTGATACAGCATCCATTAAAATTACCATTAATTAATGATGGAAAAAAGAATCTCTAATTTCACCAGTTATAATAATCCAAGCATAGTGTGAATCAATCCTATGACACTTAATATGGATAGTAGACATTCTACTAACTTAATTAAGGTGCCAGAAGAAATATTTCTTCAATTATTATTGTTTGCTTATCAAAATTTACCAAAAAAAGAAAAGAAAGTAGGATAGTATTGCTTTTCTATTTCACGACTAACCCACCTGAGTGGGTAAGGAAAACTAAGGTATTAGTATCGTTTTGTATGATTTAACAATGACAAGAAGATACGAGCTCAAATCCTATCCGGATTAGACGAGTTATTTATTTCTGAATTAGCTTTCAATATTCTCTCCAGATAATAAATATACGTTTTGTACAATTCTTTAACATTTTTTACACTATAATATTAGGGTAAATATAAATATAGTTCAGACAGGTAGTAGGACGAAGGGAATAGAAAAGAAATCAAAGAATGTAAGTGAAAAGTTTGACTGACACGCTAGTCACGCATTAGACTAGACGGCTGATGATGAGGAGGTCAAGGTTCGAATCTGAGTTATCCTTAAAACCTAGCATTGTAATTATATATACATACATATCCAAATGTAGCAAAAAAAAGATTTTTTAGGATTTGATTAAACTATAATTGTTATGCATAAAAGATTTAATGTCGAACTTTAGTTTTTTGTTTGATGAGAGCTAGATTTCATGTACAAAATTGATTTTTATTGGGAAAGAAGTCGAATTATTTATTGACTAAATTATAAAATTTGAGAACATAGTAAGAAAATTTTCAAAACAAATACAAAAGTCTAATATTTTATTTCTGTCTTAAAACTTATAATTTTCTCGGTAAAATATAAAGAATATCCTTATTGGTTTTAGAAATAGTTTGAACAGAAATCCATTAAAGAAAATAGTATTTATAATCCCAGTCAAAGCATGTTATACCTATTATGAAATTTGCTTTCTCTCTTTGATTCATTATTATATATGTGAGAAGTTCTACAGCAATGTCAAATGATAAATTTTCTTCAAGTCTCTTTAAAAAAATCATACTTTTAAAAATCAACAGCTAATTAAATATTAATATTATTATTATTAGCACCGCGTCTTACTACCCGTTTGGGTTATACGCTTTTACGCTAATGTGTAATGGTAGAGAGATTGTGAGATGAAATGGAGGACCCACAATTTAACGTGGAATCCAAACCACAGTAGAGGCCTGGTATTCCTCACATTCACAAGTAAGTAAATATTGATTTCTAAAGATCTCTAAAAATCGTAAATACAATAAGTATTAATTAATATTGATACTATATTAGAATAGGCAGGTGATCTAGCTTTGTTGGGTAACTGTGACAAAGCTGTTGCTCGAAATTCAGAACATTTATTATATGCTGGTATGGAAATTGTCTGTACAGCGTTCACTTCTTAACCTAATTATATGATAAAAATGAGAGTACAGTTTGGGTATAAAAATTTAGATATTATTTAGAGAAACATATCCATGAGAGAGTTAATAAGTTTATATATTTAAGAACCATTTTAGCTAGCAATAACAAAATTAGATTGGAAATTAGAAAATATTATGGTCGATAAATACATTCAATGACTCGGTCAGTTATTTGTTGAAATCTCACTTGTTTTCGAGGAAAGTAAAACTCAGAATATACAAAACAATAATTTTACCAGTTGTTCTCTATGGGTGGGAAATATGGGCTCATATCTGACATGATGAAATTTTTATTTCAAGGTTTAAAAAAAAGGGCTTCTAGCAAGATATTTGGGTCCAAAAAGGTATGCCAATAATGGGGAGTGGAATAGAGGCTACATAATGGTGTGTTACATAATTTGTACTCATAACAAGACATTGAGAGTATAATCACGTCTCGTAGATTACGACAGGCAAAACATACTGTTGAATGGAAGATTCTAGAACCTTGTTCTGGGTACTGACTGGTAAACCTAATATGTAGAAGGTAATGGGAAGACCTAGATGCGGATGGGAAGATAACATTAGAGTGGATATAACTCCCTCAAGATAGGGATAGGGTGTAATAATATAGACTGGATAAAACTAGCTTAAGATAGGGATACGTCTAAAGAGGTTGACTGGATAGAACTAGCTCGAGATAGGTATAAGACGAATTGAGTCCGACTAGCTAGAGAGAGCTTAACATAGGGATAGGATAAAACGATGTTGACTGGATGGAACTATATCAAAATAGGGATAGTTAGCGCCCTTTTTTAAGAGGAAATTGTGATATTGAATTATTTATTTTATATAAAATCTTACCGAGATTAATTTAATGAAACGTCATGCCATTAATTTCTTTAAAAATAATTATTAAAAAATTAATCAACACTAGATTACACTATTATTAACACTTATGTGTTATTTCTTAATAATTTGCCATAAACTACTAATTATTTAAATCCATATTGGAAATTGTACTTTAGATATTGTTTGGAACATATACTAGATAGAAGGTCATAAAGGATTACAGATTATATCAATTAATGTTATATTTTGTAATATTACAATAGTTATGCATGAATGAAAATAACTTCCCATGTATTATAAATTAAACTCATAGTGTACGGGATTCAATTAAAGACTGCCCCCCTTCTTTTATCCCAACATTTTCCATATCCCAATAAAGTACCTTTCGGGAGTACCCTTAGGGACAAGTTTCCCTATGATCTTTATTAAATCATAATCAACCCAAATTAATCAATTTGTATTATGATGCAATTAATAAATTAGTCCTTGATACACCAAATGAAACATAAACGAAACCTAATTATTAACTAACACTAATCAATTTCCATTACATTAAGGTATGTATTTTCTAGTACAATAAAATTAAACACAAACAAATACTCAGCTATTTTCGCTATCATCGGGAATTAAAGCAAGGTGGTTTGTATATATATATATATATATATATATATATATGTATCCAACTTTCTTTACATTTACGTTTACGCCCAAAGCTCTTATTGAAGGCATATAGCCCCAGTCTAGCAACTCAATTACTTATTATTATTATTATTATTACCGCATCTTACTACACGTCCGGGTTATACGCACTTACGCTAATGTGTAATGGTAGGGTGATTGTGAGACGATGTGGAGGACCTACAGTTTAACGTGGGATCCGAACCACGGTGGAAGCCTGCATTCCCCACATTCGCAAGCTGTGGTTAATACACGTCCTGTCACAGGTAATCAGATAAATCTGTACCTGGACCGAGGATTGAAACCCAGACTCCCCAGCACAGAAGTATGACACCTTACCTCTAGACCACGAGGTCACCCTCCCTAATACATCTAGCTATGTTGCCAAGGGCGGATCTAGGGCCTTTCATCGAGGGGGAAGACTTATTTTCATAAGGCTTTTTCAAGTATTAAATTAATCATTTTAGCTAGTCAAAATATTTATTTATAATAATCCTAATAATAATAACAATGACTGGCTTTTAAAATTATTTTAGTTAATAATATTTTCAACTAAAAAAAGTACATGTATATAAAACACAGCTATGATTCAAAAATTTGTAATTCTATATTAAAACACATAAAACAAAATAACACCTTTACAAAGATTTTTTAGCACCTGTTTGAATTATAAGCTTATGTATTAATTATACTAATAATTTTATGGATTAGGAACGTTATATTTAAAGGAAGAGCACCCAAATTTTCGTGGAGGTATAGGGGGAAAAACCAATCTGGAATAAAACCACCCTCGGTACACACAATCGTGATTTGAACCTCGTTCATTGGTACTCTAGTCTACTGCGAGTCTCATGCGTTAGACCATGTGGCCACCGAGAAAGGAATATATATATATATACCTAAAATATTTTTTTATTCATTTTTCTAAAATAAAGTATTTTAATACACCCTCATAATAGTTATCATACTAAATTTAGCGTTGAGTTTTAGTTTTAGGCCACTTATTTTCTGCAGATTAGAGCTAATTTGAAAGAGTTATAGTTAGCTCATATAAGAAACTAACCGAAAGCCCATTCTTCGCACGGGGTATTGTGTTATTATTTATTTTCGAATGAAAATGAGGAATTTTTGTTTTAAGGTTAATAATGGCATGGCTCTTATAAGCTACCCGAGAAACACCGCGAGGAAGTGACCATGTATCGTTTTTCATGGCGAGTTTTATTTTCGGCAGGCCCCCTTGCCTACTGCCTGGGGCGTTATCAGCTGAGCGCGGCTGTACAGGTCCCTCCCCTCCTTCCCACCATTCATCCACCACCACACACCACCCCGGGCCGGGCCCTCTCACTCACACAGACACTACAAACACAACAAAATTCAACAAAATATAAATTAACGACATATACCGTCTCTTGGAGGTGCATATTAATACGTAGTGATATATTTTAATTAATTGTCTGTATTGATTTTTTTTCAATCCTAAAAGCATCTACGGGGTTAAAAATAATGGCTTTATTTTGTCTAGGTCGTTATTAGAACAAACTTATTGGATTATTACCCTCTTAACTCTTGATTAGGATAGATACCCCAATTTCACCCCCTTAATCACAAAACATTGGAATGAAACATCTTTAGTTTTCCTAATTATCTTAAAAGTAACACCTGTGCCAAATGTCAGCCCTCTAGCTTCGTGGGAAGTCATGAGTGATTTGGTCAGTCAGTCAGTCAGTCAGTCAGTCAGTCAGTCAGTCAGTTAGTCAATCAGGGCTTTCGATTATAATTATATATATATATATATATAGTATGATTTTGGTAAGAAGAACAGTAGAAATTAGTTACTAAAGTTAATAAAACAATTTAAATATATTAATACAACATGTCATCCTATCTTCAGCTGTCACTTTTGATTGATATTATCAATACCTATAAAATAACAGATATAATAGGATGAAATATTACCAATATTGGCCGCAAAGAAATATATTGGAATTTTCTCTACTGTTCCTCCAACCGAAATCATGGTATAGAAATTTAGGACGATGGAGGTGCTAGTAATTCTTTACAACATTAATGTATCAGTTTAAAAAAAAAATTGTTTTATATTCAGGGAGCTGGGGTTGCAATATCCACCCTCACCTACCCCCCGGATCCACCTCTCTCTGATGCTTCAAAACCACTAAAATAACCCACAATAATTATATACTTGTATCTTCAGATCTGACCCTGGTACGAATTACATTAGTTTAAAAAGAATAGGTATGTACTTTGAAACTTTCACTTTGATATCTGGCTACCTCTGTGGTATTGCGGTCAGACCACCTAACTACAGGTCAAAAGGCCCCGGGTTCGAGCCCCAACGCAGACAAAATTTATGTATACCAAATTTCAAACCTTGTCACGCAGACTAAACATTTCGATAAACACTAAATACTAGACAGAACTATATTACACTATTACCACGCTCCATTTACAACTTGTCTAAAGCTAATCTGGTGGTCTAGGGGTAAGGTGTCAGACTTCTGTGCTAGGAGTCTGGGGTTCAATCCTCGGTCCCGGCACAGATTTATCTGATTTCCAAACCCTTCCTTCACCTCTGACAAAACGTGTATTTATCACAACTTATGAATGTGGGAAATGCCAATACTCCACCATGGTTCGGATCCCATGTTAGACTGTAGGTACTCCATTTCATCTCACAATCACTCTATCCATTACACATTAGCGTAAGTGCGTATAACCCGAACGGGTTGTAAGACGTGGTGCTAATGTTAATAATAATTATTATAATACAATTTTGCACGTAACACAATAAAAAATAACCTTCACGTGTCCCACGTGTAACACTAACACCAACGCATTTTAAAGCTTACTTTTAAGTAAATTACAATAAACAAATGTGAAACGGCAACAATAAAGGCTTTAGGTAAAGTAAACAAATCAAACATTAGCTCATTTGTCTAGCTGTTCGCTTATAGAAGGAGACAGATATACTAGCGTGTAACCCAACTTGTTTTTTCTCCTCGACACCTTAACGATCCTGGGGTTACCCAAAAACTAGGGCCCTGTACAGCCACACAGTTGTCAGGCCTCTAAGGACGGCCATGACAGTCTTACCGTCGCAGATTAAACCAATACACCGTGGCCTTCTTTATGAATTACGTCATGATGGAAAGATGTAACGTCAATTTGATACCTCACATGACGAAATAAGAATACGACTGCTAGAGAAAATGTATACAGAGTGTACCAAATTCAGCTGACACCAAGCGTACGGTATTTAGCGAGTATGTGCTAGAAATATGCACCGCCAGCCACTATTTTATAATTCCACCCGTCGAATAGTAGACGTTTATTTATTGAAACTTTTCATTGAGGCTGTTAGTGCACATTTGGAACAAAACCTTTGAAAAATTGTGCGTTTGGTGCCGGTTTTATTTGGGACACCCTATAGATAAAGTGTAACAGTACAAATTATTGTGTATCCTGGTGTTCTATATCCCTTCTCTTGCGGTAGACTAGACTGCGTATGTTAGGGTGATTGAGATTTGAATCACGGTTGGGTGTACTCATGCTGGTTTTTCAAAAATAGTTTTCTAATCTCCCTCCAACCAAAAGCGTGTACGCTTCCTATGAATTTAAATTTAGAAATCACTAAAACCATAATAGTAATTAGTACATAAGCGTATAACATTGATTGGTAGTAAGATGCGCCGCTAAAAAAAACTAAGTACAATGAGAATACTCTTTTAATGTATAAAACTATTAATAAAGTAGATTCATTTGTTTTTTTGGAATTGTATACTGTTGTCAAAACTGTTTACTATGTGGGTGAAAAACTGTGGGAAGTTTAAAGTACCCAAATTTTGGATCATTCCTGGGTTCTAAACCATTTTAAACGCTTTTAAAGTTTAGATATAAATAATGCTACTTTTTTCACTATTGAACACTTTGAAAGAAGTCATATATTAGGCTTAAGATTGAGAGATTGTTTAAATGGATGGTTTTTAATTTCAATTTTAAATAATTTTTCTACTATTAAATGGTGACCTGGCGCTCTAGGGGTAAGGTGTCAGACTTCTGTGCTGGTGACTGGGGTTCAATCCTTGGACGCGGCAATGATTTATCTGATTACCAAACCCTTCCTTCACCTCTGACAAGACATCTTGTGAATGTGGAGAATGCCAGGCTACCACCATGGTTCGGATTCCACGTTAAACTGTAGGTCTTCCATTTCATCTCACAATCACCCTACCATTACACATTAGCGTAAGTGCGTATAACCCAAACGGGTTGTAAGAAGCAGTGCTAATATTAATAATAATACTATTAAATATAATTTATAGCTATTCTTCTTAAATTAAGGGCTTAAAAATATTTCTTAGAGTAGATTGTAGGATGATCGGACCTCTCTTTTGTGAGAAAATGCAGTGTTTCCTAGCTAAAGTTGATATTAAAATGTAGCTCTTTGTATACAGCTGTATAATAAAAAAAATGCTGCTTTTTAAATAATTAAGAGTTAAATCCTCTACTTGGAGGTATTAAGTATTTATAATTAGCCTGCTAATATAAGTGTGATTGCATTGGCTAAATCTGTACTTGAGCAAGATACTTCAGGCAATTCGTGGGTGGCTGGTGTTATAATTTTTCTAATAGTCTTGTTGAGCGGTTTGATGATATTTCATCTTCTCTTTAGCTCTATGTCTGTACCTGTGACGTATTTATTATAACTTATAATATTTACTGATTAATGTTTATTCAAGCTAGTGCTTTTAGTACGTTTCATTACATTATAGGCTATAATGTTGATATAATTAGGCTATGAGATGATTTTAGGTTAGGCCAGTGGATGCATTCCACCCCATAAAATATAGCCATATCTTAGATAACAATCAATGACTTATAAATTTAGACGATTTATATAATACTTAATTTTACGGGAGAGAATGAGGCTATTTTAGCACAATGCCTTACTACCCATTCTGTTTATACTATTTATGTAGTAATTACTGTAATGGTTTTATGGATTAGGAATTTTATATAAGAGTAAGTGTAAAAGCATTTGCATGGAAGGACAGTCGAAAACCAGTTTAAGTAAAACATCTTTAGTACACCCGACTGAGATTAAAACCTTGGTCTCCCAGTCATCGGTAGTCTAGTCTACTCCCAGAGTATTGCATTAGACCACGCAACCACCGAAGCATGTAAGAGGATATTATTTTTTTAATATGTATGTTATGTCGATCCAATAAATTTCAGCTAATTGGTAACACTCCCTTTTCCTTCATACGTTTGATCGACTTGATATAGAGCAGCGTTTGCGTTTGCGGTTCCGGTCTTGTTTGAAAATCAAGTTACGTTTTCTTAAAAAAGTTGTTCCTGATACGCACACGTATCACTGAATTAAAGAAGTTTCATTCCTAAGTATGCTTATCTAAGAACAACTTTACCAATAAAAACTATTAGAAATATATTTTTTATTACAAAAGATTTAAGTAGTTTTCCTAACCACCTTACACGTCCAAAACGCCTGATCACCAAATCCATCCTAAAGCAGCTTGTGAAATATTTTTTTCCGTCATGAAAAGGGTTAAAAATTACTTGAGATATACAATGACGAGTAAAATACTATGTATCCTAGCTCTACCACAAATATAAATGGATTTAATTTATTGACTGATCCAGGATTAACCAGAAGCTATACGAAAATTTTCTGACACGCTTCTGTGGCGATTATTCAGCCCTACGTATTGTCCTATCCAGTTCTGTGTAAAAAAAACTGCGTTTTAAAATAAGAAAGTCGGTAAATATGCACAAGTTATTAATAAAAAATTGATCTAAAATACCTTATAATTTTTACATTAAAGTCAGTAATGCATAACTTCAATGCATGCGGTAGACGTATTTTAAAGTCAGCCTACTCTTGTAAGTAAAAGAGGCTTTGTCACTGTAAATAGCAGCACTGTTTTAATTTGGCTGGAAACATAATCTATGTCAAGGAAGATGTGGTTTTATCGTTGTAGATAGCAGCACTGTTTTAATTTGGCTGGAAATAGAAGCTGTGTCATGGGAGGTGGGGCCTTGATCAGTGTAGATATTAGAACCTTTTTATTTGGCTGGAAACAGAATCTGTGTCATGGGAAGTGTGGCCTTGTTCGGTGTAGATAGCAGCACCTTTTTTATTTGGCTGGAAACAGAAGCTGTGTCATGGGAGGTGTGGCCTTGATCAGTGTAGAAAGCAGAACTTTTTTTATTTGGCTGGAAACATAATCTGTGTCATGGGAAGTGTGGCCTTGTTCGGTGTAGATAGCAGCACCTTTTTTATTTGGCTGGAAACAGAAGCTTTGTAATGGGAGGCGTGGCCTTGATCAGTGTAGATAGTAGAACCTTTTTTATTTGGCTGGAAACAGAATCTGTGTCATGGGAAGTGTGGCCTTGTTCGGTGTAGATAGCAGCACTTTTTTATTTGGCTGGAAACAGAAGCTGTGTCATGGGAGGTGTGGCCTTGATCAGTGTAGATAGCAGAACTTTTTTATTTGGCTGGAAACAGAATCTGTGCTATGGGAAGTGTGGCCTTGTTCGGTGTAGATAGCAGCACCTTTTTTATTTGGCTGGAAACAGAAGCTGTGTCATGGGTTGTGTGGCCTTGATCAGTGTAGATAGTAGAACTTTTTTTATTTGGCTGGAAACAGAATCTGTGTCATGGGTAGTGTGGCCTTGTCCGGTGTAGATAGCAGTACCTTTTTTATTTGGCTGGAAACAGAAGCTGTGTCATGGAAGGTGTGGCCTTGATCAGTGTAGATAGTAGAACCTTTTTTATTTGGCTGGAAACAGAATCTGTGTCATGGGAAGTGTGGCCTTGTTCGGTGTAGATAGCAGCACTTTTTTTATTTGGCTGGGAACAGAAGCTGTGTCATGGGAGGTGTGGCCTTGATCAGTGTAGATAGCAGAACTTTTTTTATTTGGCTGGGAACAGAAGCTGTGTCATTGCAGGTGTGGCCTTGATCAGTGTAGATAGCAGAACTTTTTATTTGGCTGGAAACAGAAGCTGTGTCATTGCAGGTATGGCCTTGATCAGTGTAGATAGCAGCACAGTCTTTAATTGGCTGGAAACAGAAGCTGTGTCATGGGTGGTGTGGCCTTGATCAGTGTAGATAGTAGAACTTTTTTTATTTGGCTGGAAACAGAATCTGTGTCATGGGAAGTGTGGCCTTGTCCGGTGTAGATAGCAGCACATTTTTTATTTGGCTGGAAACAGAAGCTGTGTCATGGGAGGTGTGGCCTTGATCAGTGTGGATAGTAGAACCTTTTTTATTTGACTGGAAACAGAATCTGTGTCATGGGAAGTGTGGCCTTGTTCGATGTAGATAGCAGCACTTTTTTATTTGGCTGGAAACGGAAGCTGTGTCATGGGAGGTGTGGCCTTGATCAGTGTAAATGGTATAACCTTTTTTATTTAGCTGGAAACAGAATCTGTGTCATGGGAAGTGTGGCCTTGTTCGGTGTAGATAGCAGCACTTTTTTTTATTTGGCTGGGAACAGAAGCTGTGTCATTGCAGGTGTGGCCTTGATCAGTGTAGATAGCAGCACTTTTTTTATTTGGCTGGGAACAGAAGCTGTGTCATGGGAGGTGTGGCCTTGATCAGTGTAGATAGCAGAACTTTTTTTATTTGGCTGGAAACAGAAGCTGTGTCATGGGAGGTGTGGCCTTGATCAGTGTAGATAGCAGAACTTTTTTTATTTGGCTGGGAACAGAAGATGTGTCATTGCAGGTGTGGCCTTGATCAGTGTAGATAGCAGAACTTTTTTTATTTGGCTGGAAACAGAAGCTGTGTCATTGCAGCTGTGGCCTTGATCAGTGTAGGTAGCAGCACAGTCTTTAATTGGCTGGAAACAGAAGATGTGTCAAGGTAGTTGTGCGCGAGGCCTAGTCTCATGAGACAGACCCTAACTGAAAATAATTTTATTAGTATTCAGTATTATCAGGCCTAGTATGCCACCAATTTAGGCCGAATATTTGTGATTCTAATGTATTTGAGATTGCTAAGTAAATTTTTAAATTAAAACGAAGTCAAATGATATTCATAAAAATATTTGTCTTTAATTGAATGGAAAACTATAATAAAGTATGTCATTCTATAAGTTGTTTTTTTCAGGATTTTCTTATTCTGACTGGATTGTTCATTTCAAATTAGCCTTCTATTTACTTTCTGTTAGTGCCATACATAAGAGGGGTACAATTCAACATTTTTAAAATCATGCGGTCCTTCCACGAACTTATTATTATTATTATTATTATTAATATTATTGTTATTAGCACCGCATCTTACTACCCGTTCGGTTTGTAACTACTTACGCTAAAGTGTAATGGTAGGGTGATTGTGAGATGAAATGGAGGACCTACAGTTTAACGTGGAATTCGAACCACGGTGGAGGCCTGACATTCCACACATTCACAAGATGTCTTGTCAGAGGTGAAGGAAGGGTTTTGGCAATCAGATAAATTTGTGTCGGGACCGAGGATTGAACCCCGGACCCCCATCACATAAGTCCGATACTTTATATCTTAGACCACTAGGACACCCACGAACTTATTAACAATATAAAGAGTCAATGTGTATATGTACGTTTCTGTATTTTATAATTTGTTCGTATATTTTGTATTTTGACCGTTGAATATTGATTTTAATTATTGATGGTCACATATTTTTGCACCACCTCTTTCCCTAAACCACATTTTTATTTTGTCTAGATCCACCACAGTTACCAGTCTACACACGCTTCTTTTTTTAATGTTATTAAGTGGATTCGTTAAAATTTGATGTATTTCAGGCTTTGATGTTTATTGTAGTGATCTCTTTGTTTATTTGTATGATTATCATATCACTGTCATGTATATCCATGGGACTGCATTAACATTAAATAATTATATTATCTTTTCAGTATTTACTCTAGCTCAATTTTTATTTAGGACCTGCCATATATATATATATATTTTTTTTTCTTTTGATTGATGTTCCGTTTTTAATTAACAAGGGTCCCATGTTTGATTCGATGGTTGGCATAGCCAAAAAAATTGTATCATTGTTAAGATGTGTATTTCCCCTTTCACATAGATTAATTAACGGCCGGGGCTTGATGTTGTGTTTTTCTAGATTTAAGTTAGTTTATAAGATTTGTCCTGATAATCAGTCGGTTCAGAAAGTTTATGTTAAATACCTCAAATAAATAGAATAGAATATTCGGGTTCTCGGTGCTATGATATTGTAGTTTGTATCATTACAGTATTTATAAGCTTTTTGTATCTTTTTTTTTTCAGTAGTTAAAACTATAACATAAGATTTTTTTTCATTTAGACTCATCTCTTTATCAAAACCCTTTATTTATGGTTATTTTGTTGATGTAATTTTTCCATGTTTTTTTTTACTCGATTGTAGACAACATAAAAAGGTGTTGATGTTAAAGGATGATGCTTCAAAATTCTTTGGTTTTGAGGGACAAATATTCTACACCCCCAGCACCTGACTCTTTCCTATTTCTGGTTTAGTCTCTTGTCTTTCATATTACCTGGTATAACTATATATATTCTTTTTCTGACGCAAAGTGACCACCACAAACTAATTCATCACTTTTTATGCTTGTTAGAACTTTTTTTAGCTCCACCTCTTAGCTTTAATTTGGGTTGTAAACCTATGTACTAATTATACTAATGTGTTAGGGCCTAGAATTATTTAATTTAGAGGAAGAGTACCAGCTTTTGTGTGGAGTGGAGGTAGAATTTAAACCCATTAATGAAAAACCAACCTCAGTGCACTCAAATAGGATCCAACTCAATCTCCCCGTTTTCGGGAGTCTAGTCTAGATAGAGAGTAACTTGCAAGATCATGGGACAAACGAATATGGTAGGCACTATATTACTGTAATTATTTGAGTATGTGTTTCTGGTGCATATATATACCCTTCTTTGATTAGGTCCACTAAATCTTTGATTCATGGCTATGCCCTCCTTAATTGCATTTGCACCCACCTCGGTGGCGTAGTTGGCTAACGCGCTTGTCGTGTTGAGCTCGACTGCTGAGGACGGGGGAGATCGAGGTTCGAATCTCGGTCGGGTGAACTGGGGGTGGTTTTTCCTAAATGGTTTTCCACTCTCCCTCCACGCAAATGCGGGCTCACTTCCTCTAATTAAATTTCCCCAATTCCTAATCCATTAGAGTAATTAGTAGTTAAAGAGTATAACCCCAGCGGGTAGTAAGACTCGGTGGTAAATATTATTATTATTATTATTAATTGCATTTGCAGAAGATTGTGTTCTTTATATCATACTTGTATTAGATGGTGGTGTTTACTGTGCCAGATGTATCTTTTGGGAAGTTTGGGAATACAGATTGGTACTTATTTTCTTAAGACAGATGTATTTTAGTTTTATATTTTGCCTTGTTACGATTGTTTACAGACCATTAATTTTCAAAGATTTTCATCCAGGCATTTTTGGAGCTAAAGGAATAGCCAGACAAAATGATAAAACAAAAATATAAAATCGAATAAAAATATAAAGGGTAGTAACCGTATTAATTAAAAACAATTATTTCCTCGGCAATTAAGGTAATAATTAAGATTATATTTTTTATTATCACCTCGCCCTATTTATTATCTGTTCAATTTATGAGCGCTTAGTATTAATTGCCCTAAAGTGTTAAGGATGTGAAAATAAAATTTTTATAGGTAATCTACCTGCCCTGGAGTTGAAAGAGAGTGGAAAAACATTTAGATAAAATGACTTTTAGCAGATCCAACCGGGACTTGAAACCCAAACTAACCGTCTTCAGCGGGCCAGTCCACAGCGAGAGTATCACATTCGACCATGTAGGCACCGACGCAGATCTTTGAGTTATTGCATTCAATGGATGTGTTGCTACCCAACGCATTATATTGAACTATTATTTCGAAAAAAAAAAAAGTTTGGTAGAGGAGAGGCAACCCTATTTTAACCGTGTGGGGGTGAACTATTTTTTTGTGTGTGTAACATTCAGCGTGTTTGGTCAGAAATCATTGATCTCTTGGTAAACCAGGGTAGAATCAGCCTGACACGCTGCGCCAAATCTAACCAGGCACCAACGGCGAACAAAGCTTCAGATAGTGGAACCTCCCCCCCCCCTTTTCACCAACCCCATTCACCTACCACTTGCTGCCCCACCCTTACTCACTTCACACAGCTATAAATTCCAAAGATAAAATGTACACGCAATGTTCAGATATGAAAGAACAATATCAACAGCGATTCTCTTTTTTTTTTTACCCAAATGTACTCTTTAATAGGTTCTCTCTGTCCACCTCTGATTCCACAGGTTTTCTTTGTAAAATAAATATATATTCTATTCATTGTATAATGTATAATGATCATATTTATACAGAATTTATATTCCTTTCTTTTGTATTCTTTCTATTGTTTTAATAGAGGTTTATTTAAAAATATTTTGCGGAAGAAAATAATTCAACATACTATGCAAATTTTATGGAACTTTAAAGTTTATGAAGGATTTTATTTTAATACCATACAACTGAAATTGAACTTATCTTTCACATTACTATCTACGATATTTTTAACCAATTAAAGAAACATTTATGGGATAAGAGATATATAATTAATTTTTTCCAGTTTATTATATAATTTCAATTTTGATTCTTACATAAATTAAAACTAAGCTTAAGCTTTAAGTAATTACAATGCTTGGTATATTAAAGTAGCTAATTAATGTTAAGTTATATATTTTATAGCCCTAGTACTATTTATAACTGTTTAAGACAAGCAAAGACTACATTCTTACATTGTGTCAAATTTAGATTTTCTTAAATATTTAAAATTAGTATTTTATTAAATAGCTTAATAAATTAAAAATGAATTTTACTAAAGTCAATTACCATTCATAGCTATAATAAAAAAGTATATTTTTACAAATATTGTAGTAAAAATTTAATACTTATATTTACCTGAACAACTTACAACAATTATAGTGGGTTCAATTCAGTCACATTATCTAATGTTTCAAAAGATTATAATTACTCGTAACTGTAATAATGACGTTAAAATCATTTCATTTAATAACAGAAAACAAAAATTAATTAGTTAAGACTGTTAATTTATTATCAAATCATTTGTTAAGTGTTTTGGTATGTATTATAACCTCAAAAGTGATAATACGATCTTGAATAACTCGAAAAATTAGCCATTTTAACTATCTAGTTATGAGTTTTGGTGTTCATTTTTTACAAATAATGGGTTTTGATGTTCATTTTAGCAAATAGTAGAACAATACAAATACATAAGTTAAGTTATGTTTTCATTTTACCGCTCAATTTTGAGAATGTTTTTAAAAAGTAATGTTTTGTGTACCTTATATATCCTTTCACATTATTTAAAAAAAATTGTAAGTTCAGTTATGATTACATGTTAATACTAAATTTTGAGGGAATTATATTTCAAATTGCCATAATGTTTTAGTCCCACATCTATATTCTCGCATTTTCTTTCTCTATCAGACTCTCTCAACCTCTAACCCTTCTCTCTCACACACACTCACACAAGCACGCTCACACACACATACTCTATAAACCCCTCTTTCTAATATAATCTTTTCTCATTCTCTCTCTCACATACAGTCTTTATCACATATACATTTTCTCAATCATCTTTATTATACTCTCTCGCTTAAGCTCTCTTACAAATGGCGTCTCTCTAAAACCCCTTCTATCTCAAACTCTTTATATAGTTCTCACATTCTTTATCTCTCACAATTTCA
This sequence comes from Timema californicum, assembly GCA_902141385.1. Taxonomy (NCBI): domain Eukaryota; kingdom Metazoa; phylum Arthropoda; class Insecta; order Phasmatodea; family Timematidae; genus Timema; species Timema californicum. The sequence continues at coordinate 202,438 of CABFOW010000181.1, forward strand.
CACTCCCCATCTCAAACTCACTCTCTCTTGAACCCACTCTCTCTTTCTCTCAAAATCGCCCTCCTAATTTCTTTCTTTTAACTCTTTATCTAACCATCTCTCAAACTAATTTTTTCTTTCCAAACAAATATATCCTTTTTAATTTTCTCTCTCAAATTCTATCCTACATGCCTTCAAATTTTCTTTCTATTTCACACAATATCTTTTACAAAATTGTACACTCTTTCTTTCTCTCTCTCTCACACACACACACACATACTTTATCACGAATTCTCTCTCACACACTCTTCCTCCTACTACACACACTCTTTTTCTCTTCTCCCAATATTTTTCTTTCTAAAACATACACATACGCTCACTATCACTCGATCTCTCTCAATTGCTTATTCTCTGTCTCTTATACTCACTCTTTCACCCTCACACTCTCATTTTCGTAATCACCCACACAATCACATACTCAAACAAGTACACTCTCATTTTCACCATCATATTTTATTACTTTCTCTAACCTAATATTTATTATATGATAAACCCGTATCCAGTAATAGAAATTACAAGTAGATGACTGAACAAATTTTGACCAAAGAGCACTCATATTAAAGATTATGGAATCTTATACGAGTAAAAATAGTGGCCTAAAACTAGAACCCAATTTAGCTACTGAATTTGTCATCCTTTCCCTCTGTGTGGGCAGTGGCTCATTTGTACAATCATTCTTTGTTTGTATCACCATGGAAACCATGTTGTGTATAGCTGTATATTACTGGTAAATAAAATATTTCTCTTACAATAGTTTAAAAGTAGTATTAGCTAAATCATTAGTTTAATGGTTAGATGCATCTTATATATAACCATCTGGGAGTGGGGTAATTTTAATTTTCTCACCGGAGAGTGAAGGGGGGGGGGGATAAACGTTTTTATTCAAGTTAAGCACTGAAAACTAAATATCTTAGTTAAGTTGATATAGTGATGGGCATAATCGAATGATTTTAAGAATCGAATAATCATGCGATTCTTTGAAAAATAATCGAATGAATCTAAAGAATCATTCTAATGATTTTGAGAAGTAGTAAAGAGTCGGTAATAATCGAATATTTACTACTTCTAAATGTAGTTTTATTATTATTATTATTAGTGCCATGTCTTACTACCCGTTCGGAGTATACGCACTTACGCTAATGTGTAATGGTAGGGTGATTGTGAGATGAAATGGAGGACCTACAGTTTAACGTGGAATCCGAACCACGGTGGAGGCCTGGCATTCCCCACATTCACAAGATGTCTTGTCAGAGGTGAAGGAAGGGTTTGGTAATCAGATAAATATGTGCTGGGACCGAGGATTGAACCCCGGCCGCCAGCATAGAAGTCTGACACCTTACCCCTAGACCGCTAGGTCAGCTAAAAGTAGTTACTAGTTGCTCACTTTGCTTTGTGCTACTATTCTCTTTATCCTGCTGTCAGATCTCCCAACACGCATTCCTTTGCGTTTGCAGCTTATCAACATTTTTCAGTTACTGCATTTAGTTCCTTGCGACAGTGTCAAAGATCAAAGTATAGCCATAACAAAATACTATATAGTGAAAAAGTGAACGCATTTCTCAAATAAGTAGCTCTCAATTAATATAAATACTTTTACATACCATTGATAATTAAATAAGGAACATTCGTTTCCCTTTGTGTTTAAACGAATCAAAATAATTTACCCTTTAATATTTCTTAAACATAACAAAAATATATAAGCTTACAATCGTAAAATTATTTCAGTGAATAAAATTATAATACGATTTGAATATTACGGCCGGGCAGTGTTTTAATAAATACATACAAATTATATACTTATCTACTTAATAAATTTAAGTCAACGTTAAAATAATTATATCTCAAACCATTCGTGCTATATGCGATTAGTTAGGTAGGAAGGTAAAATTTTAATGAAATGACAAAGAACAATCCACGTAGTAATGTAGCAAAATAATCGAACCCTTTTTGTAATTTTCATTCGAATTATTTTTGGCTGTTATTCGATTGTAAACTGTACAACCACTAAAACTTTGTATTAAATTAGCCTTAGAATCATTCGAATGCGTAAGGTCAATTATTGTGTAGCAATGGGGACTATTTTTTGAAAATGACCCTAATAGAAATAAAGAACTGTATAGAGATAGCCTGGAAACATTCATAATCATAAGGTCGATTTTCCTCTGCACTTCCGGCAAGGGTGAGGTTAGAGAATGAATCAGCCAGCTTGCGTCAAGTCAGCTATGTTTTCATTCGAATGTTATTCTCATTCGAATGATTTTGAAAGAATCGAATAAATCGATTATTTAAAATATTCTAATGAATCGATTTTATTCATCTGATTCTGCCCATCACTAAGTTTATAGCCATTGACGAGTAAAATTTTAACTACTAAGTGACTGAGAAATTATTATATAGATCATTTCCCCCAAAAAAATTTCAAATACGTTTCAGTTCAATAATCTACTGCTATCGCTGCAAATACCCGCTTATATGTACATATAAACACATCCCATGTTGTGTATCTGTCCTTTTAGTCCTCTTTCTACCACTTCCTTATCCCACCAAAGATATTAAATTGGGAAAGTACGCTATTTAGCATTCAATCTTTATGAGAAAAATCCAAATATTTATAAACCCTGTATGCCAGATCCATGTTAATGACAAAGAAAAAGTAGTTGAACACAAATACTGGACATTAAATTAATGAATGACACCATGTAATTCTTGAACCGTCAAGATCTAAGAGATCTAAATAGTATCTAAATAAAAAATGGTATTATTTCCATCAGGCGTATATATTCATGTTGTTTGATTCTTGAAGAGTATTTTAATGGTGGATTGACATTTATTTCTTGTTGGTGACCAAAGAATTCCTATCATTTCCCATTGAAGGTGATTTTTTCATGGATAATTTGTAGATTCTTGTAGATTTCCATGAGTCCTTGATTTTGAGCATGAATTGTCTTTGTAATTGGTTTATGAAGAATTATCAACGTGGTCGTTTGAAGTGTTATTAACTATAGCTCATACAAACTGTTTTGGACGTAGCCATTTTATATTCATGTTCTTATCTTTTAAGGAAACCTTCTCGAGGCCCAAACAAGAACTACTTTTTATCTCAATTAATAATTACTGTCCTGTTTCCCTGGATAATCATTGTCGTTGTCTGTACGGTCTAGTAGTGAATACATGATGAAATCTGTTATATATTCATTTATGTGGTTTACTTAACAATCCTAATCTTAGCTCATGAATAATCATGATATTAGACCATTGAACAATCCTTGTCGTTGCCCCCTTAACAATCTTTGTAGTACGCTGTTAAATAGTATGTTTGGTGACCAATTAAATATATTTTTGGTAGTCTATTATATCATTATTATTGTGAAAAGTTAATGTTGTGATAAATTTTAATGCTCAACAATATAATAAATTAAGTAAACTTGTTTGAGGTGAGGGACCACATTATAATTGAAGCCGGAAAATGTTGAAAATTGAGATTTAAAAAGTCCACCATGTGCTCTCTTAACTACCAATTATAACCATACTGAAAGGGTTTCTAGACCGAGCTTCAACTTCAACTTCAAACCTCCCTCGTACCTACTTTATTTGACCCTTCAACTATTCTTTCCTTACCATTATTTCACGTACGTAGAGAGGGAGAATGATGTGAGTGATTTGATTTTCACACTGAAAAAAAAAAGAGAACAGCTCCCCTATTTCCTCTTGAGTGCTAGCGTACACACACACACACACACACACCATTCTTCGTTTATATTGACAGGAGCTCTATGATTTATGCATCTGGGTGGGGGTGTTCTATTACAAGGATTGCACTGGATCCTTCTACCTTACCTCTCCCTGTTCGAACAGGATGGTTCTCCACAATGTTTTAAATTAAATTATTATTGATAGTGAGATGAGGACAGAGAAATAACTAGAAAGTTTTTATAGAAATTATTTAACGTGTTTTAATCTGGGTGTATGTGTGATAAAGGAGTTAAAGGTTAGTTTCATTCCTCTATTTTTTTAAAAGCATAAAATAAAGAAGAAGGATCAAATTATAATAAAATGTGTGATTTTTATTTACACTGTGTTGAAGTTTAAATTTGAATTCCTTAGTATTAATAAGCTCATACTTTCTGTTTTAATTTGTAATGTAACAGCTCGAAGTCAAATAAATCTTAAAGTTAGGGTCTTGGCTCTAAATATATCATATTATATAATATTATTTTGAACTTGGTCTTGTATGGCCCAGTAATTGATTCCAACCTATATTAAACTATTAATAAATTATAAAATATAGAAATATAATTTTTAGGATCAAACTTTAAAACGTTCAGCTGGGGAATATATTTCTGTTTACACGCCCCTAAACAACCACTCAAGGATTTTTAATTAGTGAAATATTATTACAAATATTATTTTATATTTAATTTGTATGAATACCTTAATATTGATATTAATAATAAAATTTACATAATTTATCACATATTAAAGTTTTCCATCAGGTAATAAATAGTTAGTTTTATTTTGATTTAATTATATCTGTTCCCTAAATAAAATATGTATATAGATCAAAGCACCGAGTCAAATTGTATTGAAATATTTTAAAAGTGGACGGGATGCTAGTTATTTTAAAATTTTAAAACTAAATTCTAATAAAATGTTGTTAATTAAAAATTTCAAATAAATATTTAATAAAAGTGATTTGTCACAAATAATTAATAAAAATCATTACAGTAATTTAATGAACAAGTAAAACTTAGTATTTAAAATCATCAAATTAGACAGCTATTTTTCAAATCAAATTTTTGAAATTATATTACATATTAAAGTAATACTTTGAAATAATGGATGTAACTAAGGCAATATTAAATTATATCTGTTAATTTGAAATAAATATCCGAAAACATATTATCCAATTGAGGTTAAAATAGAATGACAATACTTTATATGTTATGATAAATGTATTAGTAAAGTGATGATTTCCTATGTTAAGTTATATATTAACTGCTGTTATTTGAGCTTTAGATTCCATCTCAACTAAAAGATATTATATAACTTTTGTTGTTGGTGTATATGGAGTCAGATTTCACATAGTTGTCATAGTCTTCATGTAGCCTAGTTAAGTAATACGGCTTGATCCAGACGTAATAACATAATGTGGTAACATGTAGTCTTCATGTTAAACTTAGGTAGCTAACTAAGACAGCTCAAACCAGAAGTCATATCGTAGTAATATAGGCTTCATTAGATAACAGCACAACTTAGATAGTTGAAACTATTCAAAAAAGCTTGGACATAATTGAATAAATTTAGAAAATTATATTAATAAATCAAGCTGTTTTACTAATAGTCAAATAAAAGACTTCAGAATGACTGCATTATAACAATGCAAGTATAATTCCATTTCACTATCATATGTGGACACATAGAAAAGAGGTTTAGCTTTTTTAATAAAATTTCCCGGTAAAAATTAAGTATGAAATCTTCAATCACATCTGGATGTAATGATTATTTTGACGTAAAATTTTTATTATTTTTTCATCAATCAAAAGTTTGCATATTTAATCAAAATTATACCTACATTATCTTCATTACATGAGTGTTATTATAAAAAGATTGACTCAATTTTGTGGCCACTTTGTTTAGGGTGTCTCTTTAAACAATAAGACTTAGGACTTTTTTGCTAAATGGTTTCCTAATCTTCATATGCACAAATTTAAATGCACTTAATCTAATTGAAATATTATTAATATCTAATAAATTAGATTATTTAGTGTATATTTGTAGTATATGAGTAGAAATATTTTGCTAAAAAACATTATATAGGTGCGTGGACCCCAAAAAAACCTTGGTCTACTTTTATTCCTCCAACCTAAATGATCATTTGTGAGCTCGTTGCTTGAAAGTGTACGTTATGCATTAATAATATAACAATAATCAATATTAGTAGAAGTGATATATATTGTCTGTCTGTCTGCCAGTCATATGCATTGCAGGATATATTACCCCAAGAAGAAGCGTGACATATTTAAAATATTAGCCCCTATGCATAGTTAATATTATGTGCACTTTAATGTCGGAATTTTAAATTTTTAACAAGATGGATTTAAAATTATTAAAAACCAGTTCTGAAGAAATTTTTGCGACTGCTTAAAGCGAATAAAAGTGTTAAACAGCATTTACGTTAGCACTTAGTATTTTTAAGATCTTCTAAAAAATAAGATAAATAATTATTTCAAAAATATTATCATAGCATATACTCACTTTTCAGTAAATAACCAATGTATAAGACTGCTCTTCTTATTTTTAATGTCCCAAACACACACAAAACAAAATGCACTAATAAAATAGTTATTCACATTTGGTTGGTAACAACAGAACGTAATTCTGCCTCGCTGACTTCCCTCCTTCCTCTAATTCCAGGAACATTTGACCGCAGGTCCTTTATTACCCCTTTTGTTGATAAATCGGGGGGTCATTATCCCATTATGACAGTTACAAACACGTCGTTCAAACGAGATTTGAACCCAGGAAGCTATTTCACACCGTTATCCAGGTATTATCAGAACAAAGCCCATACATGTTCCCAACGCTGGGGACGGAAATGTGAGATACGAGGGAGGAGACGAATACTCAATGTGGCTCTGTAAACCTAAAGAGGTAAGTAGTTTATATCATCAGTGAGGCGTAATATAACAACTTTTAAATACGATATGAAAATACAAATTAGAACTTGACAACTATTTTGGAATTTTTATTTATTATTATTATTATTATTATTACCATCGCGTCTTACTACCCATTCGGGTTATACGCACTTACGCTAATGTGTAATGGTAGAATGTGTAATGGTAGGGTGATTGTGAGATGAAATGGAGGACCTACAGTTTAACTTGGAATCCGAACCACGGTGGAGGTCTGGTATTCCACAGATTCGCAAGTTGTGATTTATACACGTCTTTTCAAAGGTGAAGGAAGGGTTTGGTAATTGGATAAATCTATGCTGGGAATAGTTTTATTTAAGTAGTGTTATATTTTTTACTAATCTTGAAAAGTTTTACAACAAATTTGATATAAAAACGTATGAATGATAGATATTTTGAATACATTTCTTTAAAAAAAAGGGAGATGTGGGTCTAATTATTAAATATTATTAATTTTGAATATTATTAGATTAAAAAAAACAGGATTAGTATTTAATGTTATATTATTTTTTTAACAATATTTTACAATTTATTATATTTGTTTATTACAAGCTATTTGTAGCGTATATAAAAATAAGTAACATTTTTTTATATATAAATTGATCTTAAGACAATAGAAAAAAGATAAATTAGCTAGATGTGTACCACCATCGACCATAAATATTTTTAAATAACTACCTACATACACCCGCCAGTGATTAAACCACATCTAATAGCACCATCACCTTAAAGTAGAATACTATTATTATTCTTAGCACCGCGTCTTACTACCCGTTCGGGTTGTACGCACTTACGCTAATGTGTAATGGTAGGGTGATTGTGAGATGAAATGGAGGACCTACAGTTTAACGTGGAATCCGAACCACGGTGGAGGCCTGGCATTCCCCACATTCACAAGATGTCTTGTCAGAGGTGAAGGAAGGGTTTGGTAATCAGATAAATCTGTGCCGGGACCGAGGATTGAACCCCGGCCGCCAGCATATAAGTCTGACACCTTACCCCTAGACCGCCAGGTCACCTACTTAAAGTAGAATAGATATGACTAGATTGCGCCATGTGTCCACCAATATGGCCTACAATCTGTTTACCGAAAAATTACACTTTTTTTTTGCGTATGTGACTATATTTAATTCAGTCTTAAGTAAAATATTGTTTATTCGAAAGCTAGACGATTTTAAAAAATAAATGCCCTGCGTTATAATAATTAAATTATTATTATTATTATTTAGCACCACGTCTTACTACCCGTTCAGTCTATACGCTTAAGTACTAATTACGCTAATAGATTAGGAATTGGGAAGGTTGTATTTAGAGGTAGTGAACCCGCATTTGTGCGGAGAGAGTGTGGAGAACCATTTAGTAACCCCCCCCTCTCCCCCAAAATTCACCCGACCGAGATTTGAAACTCGATCTCCCCGTCCTCGGCAGTCAAGCTCAAAACGACTAGCGCGTTAGCCAACTACGCCACCGAGGCGGGTAGTTTCATTTTAAAATATTAGGATTGAAAGAAATACATAAAACCTTTTCGTGTGTAGCCATAGCTAAAAACAGAGAGAAAGAAGTAAATATATAGATTTAAGACACACTTTTTTTTTTTAGTTCGGAGTACACATAAAACAGAAGGTACCCTCAGTCACTCAAGATTACAATAGGATCTGTATATGGGATGATACACTCAAGACATCAAAGTCGCTGCTCAGTCAACCGATAGTTCTGTAAATATAACATTCTCTTATTTTATTTCCCTTACAAAAGATCTGTCGTTCAAATATATGTCTTACAGTTTTCTCTACATCTTTGTTCTGTCCCTTTGTTCGACGAGTAAAGCTGAATTTTACAGTCACCCTGATCTTTTTTTTTCTGACTTATTCCAGTCGTGACATTATATTCCTTCTTGACCGGATTTGCATGGATACTTTTTCGCTATATTTCCTCTCCGAAATATTCGCTCGCCTTATTACAAAGTGTTTTGGTAGTGTAGTTTGTCTCGAACAGTTTTGACAAACTCATGGCCCGCGGGCGGCATGCAGCCCGCGAGACATGTCTGACTGACCGGGTTGTCTACAACAAGTTTGTATTACTAACCGAACTGTAGCCATATACTTATTGAAAATAGTTTAGTTGTATTCATTATTTAATTTTAAAAGAAAAAACTACTAAAATTATTTTAATACTTACCATATATTTTATCATCTAAATGAAATATTATTTTTAGCACTGCGTTTTTCTACCCATTCGTTTTATACTCTTATGAACTAATAAAGATAATAGTTTTAAGGATTGCTAAGATTACATCCACAGGAAATGTACCTGCATTTTCGTGGAGGAAGATTGGAAAATAATTTGTAAAAACTACCCTCAGTATAACCGACTGAGATCTGAGCCTTGATCTCCCCATCATTGGAAGTTTAATTTCTATGAAAGTATCTCGTTAGATCATGTGATCACTGAGGCGGGTGATACAATATTAATTTTGTAACAAAATAATAATAATAAAAGACGGTTATGCAATGTAACTAATGTAACTCATTTTGCAATTGATAAGATCCCTATATATTTCTTCCATGGTAGTCCAGCCCGTATCTTATTATTATTATTTTAATTACTATCACGTCTTACTACCCATTCGGATTGTATGCACTTACACTAATGTGTAATGGTAAGGTGATTGTGACATGAAATGGAGGACCTACAGTTTAATGTGGAATCCAAACCACGGTGGAGGCCTGGGCATTCCCACACTTTCACAAGTTGGTATTAATACACGTCTTGTCAGAGGTGAAGGAAGGGTTTGGTAATCAGATAAATCTGTGTCGGGACTGAAGATTAAACCCGGGACTTTCAACACAGAAGTCCGACACCTTACCCCTAGACCACCAGGTCACCCGCCAGCCCTTATACCTTGGATATATTTCCCACCTTCTTATAAATATATGCCTTTTGTAACTTGCTGACGATAGTTCCCAGTCTGCATGATTTTTTTTTCAGTAACATTAAATTTAATAAATCCCAGACCCACTTTGGTGACAAATGGCTTAAGGCATCACAATAGACTTTGACTGGCCTGTAATGACAAGAATATTGGGGTTAGAATCTAAAAGTATCTACTGATAGTGATTTTACCATATTATTTCCCATTCTTATTCTAATCGAATAATATTAGTTTACATTTATATAAATTTCCTTCTTCATTCCTACCAAATTAGAGAAAATATCGTATAAATGTGTAACCTGAACAGGCAGTAATATATCATTTATGCCATTAGGAACTCGAAAGGTCACTGACGCACTCAAAATATTACGCAACCTATCCCTATTTTAAGATAGTCCCTTCCAGCCCAACTTATTACACCCCTTATCTTTCAGTTGAAAAAAATTGTATCCTCCCATCTGCGTTTAGGTTTTCCCAATGTTATCTTCCCGTTTGGTTTTCCAGTCAATTCTCTGAGCATGATTTTGGATTCTCCTATTTACGATGCATGTCCTGCCCACCATAATCAATGCAATTTTTTAGACTAATAATGTATTTTTATTAATACTAGGTATGTAACTATTCATTGTGTAACATCATCAATTTCCCAATAAGAGAACAAGTTTCCCACGGAGACAAACTGATAGAATTATGGATTATTTTATATTCTGAGTTTTACATTCCCTGATAGCAGTTGATATAAAAAATCCACCATATCCTTGACCAATATGGTGTCTACCTCTCCACTCCAGTATTCAGCCAGGGTCAGCTATTAATAACATTATATATTGTGCGACATTCCACAGACATTAAAGTAAAAGCAGTACAAAGTAATTGTCAGGGTGTCCTTAGAAATAAAGAGGCCAGAATATATACAAACAGATGTTGCATATCGAGGTTTTATTTAAAGGCTGATATTATAATTTAAATATACCAAAGAAAATGTTGTACAACCCTTCTCTACTCTACCTCAGTGCAGGATTAAAACCTATGTTAAATAATTCGGTTTGAAAAATATCAAACGCCTAAGGATATTAAGGTTTTAAGAAGAATCCAATATCAAAATGTTGGCATCAATCTACGTGGTACTTTTCCTTATTTCGTGCCTCTCGGTGTTATGTTTTCATAAATCCCAAAATTCTGAAAGAACCAGTGACACAAATAGCGTTTTATTCTGTTATGAACAATCTAGAGTAATTAAATTTAGAGAACTGGGAGCAGACTTCATTTGAAATCAGAAATTGCGTCTCTTGGGCCATTGGTATTTATTTCATTAATCTGAAGTGAGTTAGATAATTTTATTTTGTAACCCAACATGTGTGGTTATTGCATTTTTTCTCCCCATTGGTAATAATGGATAAATAAATAAGCCTAAACAGCTGATTATACTTTTTATAAACTTATATATCGTATCATAAATATCGAATAACGGCTGAGATAAATGGACATTTATTGGGTTTGTCAATAATGGAAAAACCCACTTCGGTGGGTTCATGATCTAATTCGTCACTCTTGCTGTAGACTAGTTTGCTAATGACAGGTAGATTGAATTTCGAATCTTTGAAAAATGTAATAAAAGTTGTTTTTCACTCTCACTCCAGGCAAGTGTGGATGCTCTCACTACCTCTAATTAACTCAAATTAAGACTTTCCCCATCAACAAAACTGTTAGTGTAATATAAGCGTATAGCTCAAACGGTGATATGAGAAAAAAAACTTCTATAACAATTATCATTATTAGCACCGCATCTTACTACCCGTTCGGGTTATATGCACTTACGCTAATGTGTAATGGTAGGGTGATTGTGAGATGAAATTGAGGACCTACAGTTTAACGTGGAATCCGAACCACGGTGGAGGCCTGGCATTCCTCACATTCACAAGATGTCTTGTCAGAGGTGAAGGAAGGATTTGGTATTCAGATAAATCTGTGCCGGGACCGAGGATTGAACCCCGGCCGCCAGCACAAAAGTCTGACACCTTACCCCTAGACCGCCAGGTCACCCACCGACTTCTATAACCAGCTAGGAAATTGTTTTTGTCTAATTTTGGAAACTCCGGCCACAGCGAACATAACAAACACGTTATTCGGAAATGTACATCTTCTTTTCGTTTTTATTTTCTAATCTGGACACTACCTTAAATACAATAAATAGACAACAAAAATTTCTCAATTGTGTTAAGAATATGTAAAACTAGATTTTAGAGGAGGTGTTGTCACTTTTATTTGGAAAATATTTAGTAAAAAGCTGCCACTCTACTCGTAGCAGAAATTCAAACTTCCAACTCCCCATCAACGGCTGGACAAATTATACAAGACTGACATATACTCTTTGAGTCCTCTGATTCATGAATAGGGGAAATTCAAATAAACTTTTTACTCAAATTATTATAGAATCATACAATTTTCAAACTACCTCAATACTATAATATACACCAAACACATTTCCAAAGCCAAAAATTCATCCCTTTGAAAATGAAAAGATACAAAAGCGTTTTCTTGATTAAAATATATGTCCAGATATACATTATTCATTACAGGACATTCCACAAAGGTTACACCAGCCAACAATTTATGTTAATATCTCACACATGGATGCATTTCGTTCCCTATCCATGAATACCATGAAAGGAAATTGGTTCGTGCTCTTCGTAAAATTATTCATAAAAACGTAAATATAACAAAAAAGCATGTAAAAAAATTCTGAATATTCCATGGGATAAAGTTTATTTAACTTTGTATATACAAACTTGTATTTCAAATTTTAAATAAAACTGTGGTATTAATAAACTAGTCCTAAAAAATTCAAATGTGTTCTTAAAAAAATAATTATATTTTTTACATCACATAAAGGGACAACTTATTAAACGAATGAAATTTTTGACTAAAAAGAAAATTTTAAATAAAATCATAATGATGTAAGAACCAGCGTACTCATTTACAGTCACAATATGGTTGTATTGAAAACTGAAATGTTATAAGACATCCATTTTTTAATTGGTCCGCTCATTTTAAGAAAGTTCTAGAACTTATATTAATTTAACAACTATCTAATAAAATTTGTTAGTACCTCTTATATATCAAGCAGGGATTAGTTGGTCATTAGAATAAATATTAATATTTTATGATATAACTTATATTTATCAAGGTTAGAATTTTTTCTGAATGTACTGAAGTTTGTTTTTCGTCAGATGTTTTCATATCTCATCCCATGCAAATGATTATAGCTCTTTTTTAATATTTTATTTTACCTTCCTTAGTCGCATCCTAATTTCCTAATTAAATGCGGATAGATTGAGTGGATAGAAATAATGAAAAATAAAGACGTGTTAAATATTAAAACATTATTTTGACCCTGGGTTCTTGTGAAAATACCAATAAGATCACTTCTCACACATGATTACTATTGACTTAATAGTTGTGCGTGGGTTTTATTGTTTCTTATATATATATATATATATACATACATATTTATACATATACATATATATACATATACATGCATACATATACACATATATATATATATATAATATAGGAGCGGGTAGTTAGACGCGGTGATAAGAAAAATATACTAATTTACGAATGAAAAAATCTATATACACATATATATATACATATAACTGCATATATATGTATATATATCCATATACATATGAATATATGTATATACATATTTATATATGTATATAAATGCATATACATATTTATATATGTATAAAAATGCATATACATATTTATATATGTATATAAATGCATATACATATTTATATATGTATATAAATGCATATACATATTTATATATGTATATAAATGCATATACATATTTATATATGTATACAAATGCATATACATATTTATATATGTATACAAATGCATATACATATTTATATATGTATATAAATGCATATACATATGTATATATGTATATAAATGCATATACATATGTATATATGTATATAAATGCATATATACACATATATGTATTTATATATATATATATATGCATATATATGTATATATATGTATGTATTTATATATATGCATATATATGTATATATATATATGTATTTATATATATGCATATATATGTATATATATGCATATATATATGCATATAAATGCATATACATATGTATATATGTATATAAATATGTATATATATGTATATAAATATGTATATATATGTATATAAATATGTATATGGTTATGTATATGTATATATATATGTATATGATTATGTATATGTATATATATGTGTATATAGATTTTTTCATTCGTAAATTAGTATTTTTTCTTATCACCGCGTCTAACTACCCGCTCCTGTTATACTCTTGTGTACTAATTACGCTACTAGTTTTAGGGAATAAGATGGTTGTATTAATAAGATTTGTACCCGCATTTTTGGGGAGTGAAGGTGGAAACCCATAATTGCTATTCTAGCCTTCTGTAAGAGTGGTACGTTAGACCATTGGGCCACCGAAACGGATTAATATCGTCTTAATGCCCACTATGGTTGTATTCACAAATAGTGAACCTTATAAATGATGAATAGGGGCTTAGAGCTTAGAACAAATTTAACTGATCTGCGTGGAGGTGTACTGTAAAAACAATAAGGGGGGGGGGGACACCTTTTGGTAAATGTCGAAAAGGTTTGAACTCTGACTCTCCCTAAATCATCAAATAAGACCAAATGAGCTAGATATTCATGTCACGTGCCCACATACAATAGTCATTTCAAGTTATCCTTTAGTAATATATATCTATATTAGGATTGAAGATATCTGGGAGCGAGTGGGGGTACAAGGAGTTCATGAGATAGTAGCGAAATCAAGACTGAGATGGAATGGGCATGTTATTAAGACGGGGAACAAGAGAAAACCAATGATAATGATGGAGATGAAGAATGTTGGTAAAATACAGCATGGGAGACCAAGAAAGATATGGGAGAAGCAAATAACATAAAGTGTGCAAGTGAGAGGAAGGGAATGGAAGCAATTAATGGAGGAATAATAGTGGACGAAGGAGGCATATTATTATGCTGACCCAGCCCCAAGCTGGAAACAGTTGATCAAGATGTTAAGTAGGATTCTGCTAAGAATCTCTTAATGTAACAAAGAAAAACAAGTTTATTTCTGTCAATATTGAAAGAATTTTATCCTACTATTAATATTAATTTATATTTATTGATATTAGCTTTTAAGTGTGATCACTGCAGACCATATTACTTGATGTATATGTATGTAAATTTAATTTTAAAATCACTTGCATTCGATTTGTCAAAAGAGTTTCATCATACTAGTAGACACTTTAATTTATTTTAAGGTTACCTGCGTCTAAGGCGGGGTTGGCAGCCTTTTTTGGGGTCCTAATTTTCTTTTACAATTATCAAATTTCCCACGATCAACCAGCGTTTCTCTTCTTTTAATTATATTCTCTCTTCATTTTGTATTTATACCTTAAAATAAAAATTTACTCCTTTTATTATGTACCCGCCTTTATAGAAACACATATAATAAAATTAATCTACACTCTGTTAAACATTAAAGGCATCAACCTTACTTCGATGGATTACATTATGACCCTAACTTATAAGCTGTACCATAGTTGAATAATTAAAGGTAAGCGTGCTTATTCGTGACGATGTATTTATCTTATACTATAGACGGAAAATTGTTGTGGGATCGACTGATTAACCGTGATCAACATTTAGCTGTCCCCTGGTCTAAGGAATCATTCTCCCAAAAGACTTAATGCCCATAATGAAGAAGAGGTCAAGGATCGAATTTCAATCAGATAAATTAAATATAGGATATTTTAAGAGGTTTTACACACTCTTTCTTCCCGCAAACGCAGGTACACTTCTTATTGAATTCCAGTATCCTCATCCCTAACTCACTAACTTAACTAGTACATATTCATATAACGTGAACAGATAGTAAGATGCGGTGCTGAAGAAATAATATGTATGTGTATTTTGAAGAAATCAACAATTGTTTGGAGAAAAAAACTTTTATTTTAACTGCGTCTTACGTCCTCTTCAGGGTATACTCATATGAATGTGAGGTATGGATAAGTATGAAATATTTTAGAGGTAATCTACCCGGAGAGTGAGAAAGAGTTTTGGAAAAATCCACATCGGTAAAAAAAATTACCCTGATCTCTTTATCAGCAGGGCCGTTTAGTAGGAGAGTTACGCCTTAGGCTTATATCAAAAGTTCCCAAACAATTTAAAACAAATAATCCTTTGCATAACAAATTAAATGGTGGAAAACTCAAAAAAATGTATGTCCTAATATTATGAACATTCTATTGGGACGACTAAATTTCACAAGTCATCATCATCAATATCAATTTGTTCCCACCCTGTGGCCATGAAAATTTAGTAGAGTGCATCTATATTCTTCTTCCTTTAGTTTTTTACCTTCTTCTCCTTGCACTCTAACGCTTTTTGCTATCTTTTCTTCCCATCTCTTTTTTGTACTCCCTTGCAAACTTTTTTCTACATACTTCATTTCCTACATTATCTTTGGTCTAATCTCTTCCTCCATACTCATTACATTCTCATACCATCTCAGTCTTGCTTCCTCTACTATCTCATGTACACAAATAACCTCACTACATCTCCATACTATCTCAATCTTGCTTCCTATACTATCTCATGTACACAAATAACCTCACTACATCTCCATACTATCTCAATCTTGCTTCCTATACTATCTCATGTACACAAACAACCTCACTACATCTCCATACTATCTCAATCGTGCTTCCTCTACTATCTCATGTACACAAACAACCTCACTACATCTCCATACTATCTCGGTCTTGCTTCCTATACTATCTCATGTACACAAATAACCTCACTACATCCCCATACTATCTCAATCTTGCTTCCTCTACTATCTCATGTACACAAACAACCTCACTACACCTCCATACTATCTCAGTCTTGCTTCCTCTACTATCTACATGTACACAAACAACCTCACTACATCCCCATACTATCTCAATCTTGCTTCCTCTACTATCTCATGTACACAAACAACCTCACTACATCCTCATACGATCTCAGTCTTACTTCCTCTACTATATCATGTACACAAACAGCCTCACTACATC
Organism: Timema californicum; assembly: GCA_902141385.1. Taxonomy (NCBI): domain Eukaryota; kingdom Metazoa; phylum Arthropoda; class Insecta; order Phasmatodea; family Timematidae; genus Timema; species Timema californicum. Next base: position 219,265 of record CABFOW010000181.1, read on the forward strand.
TCCATACTATTTCAGTCTAGCCCCATTTATTCCTGCGTACTTCATTCCTATTTGATTTATCCTCGTGACCGCTAACATACTCCTCACAAACTTTATTTTCACGTATACTTTCCTAGTCTTTTAGATTCATTGTCCATGTTACTGCTGCGTATGTGACAATGGGTACAAAGTACAACACTTCCTTACACTTCAAAGGAACTTCTCCTTTTACATAGCGGCTCTCTTACACACCTATAGAACAATTACTCTCCCTCCTGCCTTTTTATCATTATATCCTCTCTACTTTCACCTCAATTACGCTTGCAAGTTATTTTACGCTTTGTTCTTTTCTATGTTCTACTCCAACCAACTGTATAGCTTAATAAGGCTTTATCGTCTTTCCTGTTAAATATTATATATGTACACACGTATAAATGAAGTGGAACACATTTAATGTTCTGGTTGCACCTTTGGAAAGTGTTATTTATTTATCTTTGAAAAAATGAGTGTGCAATCCTAGTTATTAAAGTTATTTTATAGTTGGGTGACCTGGTGGTCTAGGGGTAAGGTGTCGGACTTCTGTGCTGGGGTCCGGGGTTCAATCCTCAGTCATGGCACAGATTTATCTGATTACCAAACCCTTCCTTCACCTCTGACAAGACAACTTGTGAATGTGGGGAATGCCAGGTCTCCACCATGGTTCGGATCCCACGTTAAACTATAGGTACTCCGTTTCATCTCACAATCACCCTAACATTACACATTAGCGTAAGTGCGTATAACCCGAACGGGTAGTAAGACGTGGTGCCAATAGTAATAATAATAATAATAATATTCTATTGTTTGAAAAATAAAATAAAGAATATTTTTAAATTTCCTTATGGAGCCTTACGTAACTATAGCGGAACACAGTTTTAAAAATGCTTCTTTAGGCTTAGACCATTCGGTTACTGAAGAAAATGGATAAAGAGATAATGGTATATCCAAAAGCAGGGTGACCATGGTTTCAATCACCCACCTAGTACCATAATTTGTGTTCAAGTGGTGAGAGGGTGGATAACGCAAGGGGGAGGAGGGGGGGACATATTTGGAAAATGTAGGAAGCACATGAGCGTGACGTAATTCGATTTGCTGACGGCAGGTTGGCTCTTCACACATGGACAAAGCCTCCGTTTTGTTACGACCGAAAACTGACGGTCACTTAACTTACCAAACTAACTTACCTGGTTAAATGAGCCTTAACCGCTATTCCTCAATTACCACAAGGTAAAAGCGTCGAGCCTGAGTAAATAGCGTCTATGTTATCTGAAATTATAGTTATTAGGTCTCAATTAAATAGAACCAGGAGGAAAAATTACTTATAGTACGTACTGCTTTATAATAAATAATTTTAATGTGAATATTTAATTTGTACGAATAACGTTGTGGAAACTAAACTTACCGTTTAGATTTATCTAATTTTTGTTATATCAAACTACAATCCATTTATTTAAAAATAGTCTTCCTAATATGATAAGAAGATTTTTCAAGCATATATATTCCCGTACTAACACGTCAAATTATGTGATCTTCAGCTGTCAATTTTTATAGACATTTTCTAAAATTTAGATCAATTTTGAACTCAATTATTTTTTATTCATTTTTTAAACGGGAGTGGAAAAAGTTCTGTTCCTATGCTACATTTTTTTTTTGCATACACAGAGCATTGCTAACCCCACGTGCCATTTTAATGATTGCATTAATGAGGTAAGAATGAGGGATATACAATTTAAAGGGAACTGAGCCTTTTTTTTCTTAAAGGGAGAGTGGAAATATATTTAAGAAATAAAAGTCCTTAGTAAATCCAACCAAAATCTGAACCATGTTCTCCCCTCTAGTGTCAAATCTCTATGTCACATTGGCGACATGTATTTTGTGACTACACACGTGAGCTACTCCTAATTACATTAAATACAGCTCTGATGTTTACAAAAAAACTAAAAATATGTGGGTGGGTTCTTTAAGTATATTAATCACAAATTAACCACAATAATAATGCTTAATATATAAATTCTAGACCGATTTTCTTAAATATATTAAAGAAAATTGGAGTTTTCCAAAATATATTATTTGGAACATACCCTAAAAATGTTATTTTTAATATTAGTAACGTAGGTATTCTTATTTGTAATAAAATAATTATTAACAGATTTTCTTTTTGAATTCAATTTTCAAGATAAGATCCTATGAAATCTATATTTTCTATAATTTGTTGATGTTAAATATTACAAATTAATTTGACTTTTATAAATAAAGTTATATTACTTTTGGTATGTAAGATAATCTAGCGACACCAATTTTCAGCCAAATCAACAAAAAAAAATTGATTAATTTAAAATAAAAAATTGTAATAAATCAATTACACATAACTAAATATTACCCCTTCCATTTTCAAAACGAGCATACGTCTTTATTTGTCATGTTCATGTCAAACACTCCCCAGATATACTTTTAAGCAAAATCATTAAGGATATTTTCAAAATCGTTAAAATTTTCAAATATTAATCTTTCATAAAGGGCCATTCATTGAATTTTCACCCAAAATATTTTAGGGTTAGTTTTCATGTAAAATACTATCAAGATACCCATTTCGAACCAAATCATCAGAGACATTTGTAAAATAGCTAAAGTTGTTAATAAATTAGTGATAAATAAATTAATTTTCATTTAATATTTGCCCTAAAACCAATTAAATATTGTTATTTGTCATATCTAACATATCCTATATATGTGGTATTTATTTTAAACATAATCGTTAGAGCAATTTTTAAAAAAATTCTAAAAAAATTATACATTAGTAAACTATTCTTCAATAAACGGTTAGGGTAAAAAATCGTTATACTGGTTAGTTAAAGTTATATAGAGACTTACTAGCGCTTGGCGATGTAAAGTTGTTTCTTAAGGGTGTGACACACCTTGGTGGCGTAGTTAGCTAACGCGCTAGTTTTATGTTGAGCTAAGCTGCTAAGGACGATGATATTGAGGTTCGAATCTCGCTCGGGTGATCAGGGGGGGTTATTCCTAAATGGTTTTCACTCTACCTTCACACAAATGCTGGATCACTACTTCTAAAATTCGATATTCCCAATTTCTAACCCATTAAATTAATTATAAATACTTAAGCGTATTAACCGATCGGGTAGTTAAACGTTGTACTAAGTATTATTATTATTATCATAATCATCTTAAGGGTGTGGTCAGTAAATTAACTATATTTTGAAATTAAATCTTATTTAAAAATAATCTGAAATTATTTAATGGTGTATAAACCAATATTGATACAATTTAATATTGTTCTTAAGATACATAGCTTAGAAAAAAAATTATTGTTAATAAACATCGATTCTTAGTAATTCTTATAAGTATAAAATTTTTGTCTGCATTCTATAGCCTTTCAATTATAGGTAGCAATATTATAAATAATTAAGCATAATCAATTGTAACTAGTAATTAGATAACAAACCTTTTAATGCATGAGATGCGTTTTTAATGTGTACACAGTGTAAAATAAATTGTATTGCTTATAGCACGAAATTTCTTTACTTTGATCTTTAATAAAGACATTTACTATAATCTCGTAATATTTGTGAAACAAAATTATATACACTGCTGCATGAACACTACGACACAGAGCATACATCAAATAAAATACACGTTTACAGAATCATTGAGAACATAAGAGCGTCTACACCAAAGAGCATACAAATATACATATATATGTATGCTCTTTGGTGAAGACGCTCCTATGTTCTCAATGATTTTGTAAACGTGAATATATATACATATATATAAATGCTCCCTTGCAGCTCAGAAAATATTGGATCTATAAAAATATATTATTGATTAACTATTTTAGTTCAAACTGTACTATATATTTACAATAATAGGTTATTAATAGTAAGTTATTTCATATTTCAATATTTTCAAATATGATCAATATTGGAGATTTTGGTTTATATGTCTACAGTACTTTAAAAGTCATTTTTATCGAAGAATGAAAATTTCCCCCCTTTTTTTTATACAGTTAAAGATTGTCTACACATAAAATTTAATCAAAATCACGGATTTTGATATGTTATCTTTTTACCCTTCTGAGAACTACTCTTAATTTTAGGGTTGGATATCTAATTCTGAAAAACTGAGATAACTTATGAAAACCTTAGATACCAAGTCTTAGCCCAATCGATAAAATAATGTCGGCTCTATGAGTAGATATAAATAGACAGACACGCGGCAACGCCAAAACCACTAATTTTGGTTTCAGGGTTCAGCTTCATGAAATGTCAACATTCTACAAAATCTCGAATTTGGTTTATGTTGACAATTATAATTCTTCTATTTTCGATTGGTTGAGAGAAAGTAAAAATAGATCTTAACTTACTATATTTAGAACTTATTGTATATGTGATGCTAATTATTTTCACAGAATAAAGACATGCAAATGTAGAATATATTAATAAATTTTATATAAAAATATTTCTTTCACTGTTAACGACCTTGATTCTCATTTTCAGATTTCCCAGAATGAGTTAGAGTTCTACAGGTTAAGATGTAGTGTTCTATACCCACATTTTTTTTTCAAGATGGCCGTCATCTTTAATCTCTATAACTCCAAAAATGTCAAAGTCAGTAGAGCCAAGATTTGTTACTGAGGAACTGATAAAAAGGACAAAAAGTATTTGTTTGTTGCCGCCATCTCGAAATAAAATGTTGGACGTAAATTTTAACTAGCATATAATATGTTAACTGGACCTATGAGCTATATTCATGTAAAACTTTTAAGTCAACTTATTTTGTGGTTTTTAATTGAAAGTGTGACAGACAAACACTAATTCTTTCTTATACAGTAGAGCGTCGGAAATCCGGACGTCAAAAATCCGGATTGGTGGTGAGAGCAGGTAGGGGAGGTAGTGGAAGGTGTACTTGAGAGTTCAAAGACTTAGCCAGTCACCTCTCCTTGGTCACGTGCTTGGCTCAGTTCTGTGCTATCATTTACAGACTTTACAGCAGTGGTATAGTTGCCTTGTGACGTTTTAGTGTGCGAGTTAAATCTTTGTTAATAATGTCATCATTATCAAATAAAAGGAAACATAAATTTTTATCTATAGAGGATAAGTTAGAAACTCTACTAAGACTGTCTAAAGGGGAAAGTGGTGCATCTCTCGCTAAAATATATGGTGTGGGAACTTCAACCACTAGTGAGATTAAAGCAAAGAAAGACAGATTGCAACGTTTTGATTCAAAACTAGACTCTGAAGAAGGTTCACAGAAAAGAAAAACCACACGTATTCATATGTATACAGTTATTGAAAGCATATTTGAAAATCCGGACAATTCAGTAATCCGGATGGGTCCCGGTCCTGATCGATCCGGATTAACGATATCATTAATAGAATTAATGATAAACTATCTCAACGAATATAGACAAATATTCTGATTGTTGGAAAACGGCCCTTTATGTAGCATTTATATCCAGTACTTAGTGCAGATCTTCTTTTTTTTTATGAATAGAATATAACACACCCTGCTATTACACCAACACACAAAAACCTGTCGACAACTGCTGCATTGTCACCGCAATAATGCGAGAATCTCCCTCGGAAAACCGCGACGTTCCTCCGACACTGTCGACTGCAATTAGGGGCCAAGCACGCAGACGAGAACAGCCGGCGTGTGGTGTCCCCCGAACTGTGGGGGGTGGGTGGATATAAAGTCGATTCACCACAAGAGTGGTAGTAATTGACAGCTATAGAAGAACACTAGATCTACTCTTATGTATCCATACAACGAACTATATAGCCTGAAACACCACATTATTAGAGTGGTCGTTCACATTTAAGATGTCAAAACTTCACAACAATTTGTTTTAAGCGAAGTTTTTCATATAACTATGTTTGTATTACTACAGAACGAACATATGAACATAATTGCTCAGTTGTTTATTTTTTTTGTGTGAACGGCATTGATGCTTCACTTGAATATGTTTTACAAACGAGCGCTTCTAAAATACTGCGTTCTCATCACTAATAAAGATGCTATGCCAGATGAAATGACGTCATTCAAACAGTGTTTGGTAATGTTTATACATATCTGCTTACAAAATAGCTATCTTTTTTCGAAATTAATATTTTGTATTGCTCTTTCTATAAGTAATACATTTAACAGGTGACCTGGCGGTCTAGGGGTAAGGTGTCAGACTTCTATGCTGGCGGCCGGGGTTCAATCCTCGGTCCCGGCAAAGATTTATCTGATTACCAAACCCTTCCTTCACCTCTGACAAGACATCTTGTGAATGTGAAGAATGCCAGGCCTCCACCGTGGTTCGGATCCCACGTTAAACTGTAGGTCCTCCATTTCATCTCACAATCACCCTACCATTACACATTAGCGTAAGTGCGTATAAACCGAACGGGTAGTAAGACGCGGTAATAATAATAATAATAATAAATTTAACGTAAAAGAAAATTTATTAATTTTGTTTGCCAATCATAATAAGAAACAAGTGTGACTATACTATATTTTGATTTAATATTTCGTGTCTTGTAATAATTCTTGTTGCCACAACAGCTAAACAAATAACTTAATAATTTTATTAATATATTCTGTTCTTTCAATCATCATCGTCATTATGAACAGCCTTCATCCACCTGCTGGGTCTGTCTGGAACAAAAGCCTCTCCACCACCTCCTTTCCTTCAAATACCTCTCTCTCTCTTTCTCTCTCTCTCCAGCTTGGTCCAATACTCTCCTCTTTCCTCCACACTCCTTACTCTCTCTTCAACCATCTGTTTATTGTTCTTCCGCTCAGCGTGTTCTTCCAATAAATTACTAAACAGACAATTATACAAGAAGTATAGGAAGTAAGGAGGTATTATTCGACGCAGTAATTATGCCTAGCAGGTGACCTGGCGGTATAGAGGTAAGGTGTCAGACTTCTATGCTGGGGGTCCGGTGCTCAATCCTCGTTCCCGGCACAGATTTATCTGATTACCAAATCCTTCCTTCACCTCTGACGAGACATCTTGTGAATGTGAGTAATGCCAGGCCTCCACCGCGGTTCGGATTCCACGTTAAACTGTAGGTCCTTCATATCATCTCACAATCACCCAACCATTACACATTAGCGTAAGTGCTTGTAACCCGAATGGGTGGTAAGTCGCGGTGCTAATAATAATATGAAGAATTTTGCCTAACATTTTTGATGATTTTAAATGTTTGCAATATTTTTTTTAGTAATGCCTCTTACCATATTTAGTTTATACACAAAATAATTAATTATTATGTAATTATGAGAAAGGTTGGATTTAGATTAAGTGTACCCGCATTTGTTTGAATGGATTGTGTAGAATAAATTAGAAAAAAACATACCTAGTAGACCTGACTGGGATTAAAACCTCTATACTCCTGTCATCAACAATCTTGTCTATTTACGCCTTGGACCATGTATCCACCGGAGCCGGTAACTGTTTGAAATAACAAATCTTCTGTTATCTGTCAGTTACCAACAGTCCAGAGGCGAAACGGTTGTAGATAGGATGTGGGTTGACAGAGGAAGGGGGTGAAAAACAAACCTGTATGGATGTTATGAGGAGGGTGGCGGTTATGGGGTGTTTAGGAGGGTAGGAAGATCCCCTAGTTAGCAGCGCTGCACACCCGCATTAATCGCGCTGTGTTCCAAACGGAACGCCAGAGCTTGCGTTGTTAGCCTCGGTGCGTCACTCCACGGGTTCAATGTGGTTGGACTAGGAAACTATCCCCGGAACAGATATTAATTTATACGTTCCCCAAAACCCCACGCTTCGGTACCCACGTTTATACCTTCATATTCACCCATCCCTTTCACACACCTTTTACATCACTGACTTATTAATTAAATGCCGGAAACCTGCTAACGTGGAAACTTCCCCCTTAATGGATGTGTTTGTGAACCTATAATTGATGGAGCCAATGAGAGGTATTCCATCTCATATTAATTTACCACTTGGAAAAAAAAAAGAATCATATTTAGATTTAAATTCAATTTTGAAAACAAACATATTCTTTCAGTTGATTGATTTTTTCTTAACACCTCGTTTTACTGACTCTTCTGTGCTGGCGGCCGGGGTTCAATCCTCGGTCCCGGCCCTGATTTATCTGATTACCAAACCCCTCCTTCACCTCTAAAAAGAAATCTTGTGAATGTGGGGAATTCCAGGCCTCCACCGTGGTTCGGATTACACGTTAAACTGTAGGTCCTTCATTTCATCTCACAATATCCCTACCATTACACATTAGCGTAAGTGCGTATAACCCGAACGAGTAGTAAGACGCGGTGCTAATAATAATAATAATAATAATAATAATAACTCTTAAGGTTGTACGCATAGGCACTAATTAAACTAGTGAGTTATGGATGAGGAAGGCTGAGTTTACATGAAATGTACCACCATTTAACTGGAGAGAGAGAGTGGAAGCCATAGAGGAAAAAACACCCTTAATACACCTGACTGGGTTCAAAGCACGATCTCCCTATCATCAGCAGTCTAGTATACCGCGAAAGTAGCGCCTTAGACCATGCAGCCACCGAAGAAGGTATTTGCTAGATACAAACGTTATTATAAGCCTCAAGAGTTGATACATTCTAATGCTCTATCAATCACAACCCATATCGTTGGGGACCCACTTCGGTGGCCGCATAGTCTAAGGATCTACTCACATAATCAACCATAATTTCGATGATTGAGTGATCATGGCTCATTTACCAGTCTAGTTATATTAGGTTGACTTTTCCTAAATAATTCCCTACTATCTCTTCACGAAAATTCAGGTACGCTTCTTCTGATTCAACCTTTCATAACTCATTAGATTAGATTAATTAGTATTTTAATATATCCAAATGGATAGTTAGAGGTGATGATAACAAAATAAGCCACATCATTTGGAACGTTGGTCACACAGTGTAATTCGTATGTCTCGCAATTCACTTGCATTTCCGGTTGACGGCGAGGTAAAGGTTCGAAACACATCCAGGTTAGGCGGAGTTCTATTTTCATCAGTACTTAACGTTAGAATAAGACTTCAGTTATCTTGAGGTAAATCTCGTGCCTCTGGACCAGGTAGCCTTGGGTTCAAACCTAGCTCAGGTCAATGGAATTACTTTTGAGCGATAAAAAATGTGTAGCACAACTTTATTTGGATGGGTAAGAATAGCAGTCTGTCCCATGTATATTGTAGCACGCAGAATAATCCAGGAGAGGTATGTGAAAATAACTTTCCCAGTTAAACTGGCGTGACTTTTCGCTTTTACTCATAGAAATTCAGAATAGAATTTTATGAGAAACAAGCACTCATCCTAAGCTCCACTAGTACCTTATTTTTTTACCAGATGGTGCAAGCAAAACTAACCAGCCTGTGGACTAAGTGCATTCCCAGCTCCTGATGTAAAGAAATCATATTGAACTAACCTTTGGTTTGTTGACTTATTAAGAATAATACGAAAATGTACTTGCCATTCGGACAAAAGGCTTCAGTCTCGTTCCTTCTGGTTTGCCAGTAAAAGAAAGGAGGAGGTTATAATGTTGGTCTGGTGTATTTTTGTGTTTACTTCATTTAATAGTTCGTTTTATGACACAAAATATATTCGTGATAAACCTTTAATTTTTTTATTTGTTTATTTTATTACACAGAATTTAGTTATGAAGAAAATCAATACTTATTTTTTACCAAACTAAACTTTTTTTTTACAATAAATAGAATTAAATGATAAATAAAATATACTTGTCATCAAAAAATTCAACAAATGAAATTTACGGAAAATGAGAGTAAAAGTGAGTAAAATGTATTTTTTCTCATAATGTCCAGAAGTGTACGAAGGGTTGTCTGGATATTAAATATATTATTTATTATTATAATTGTTTGCACAACTGGACGCAACAGACAGTCATACTTACCTTGGACTTTTAATTGACAAACATCATAAATGGGACAGACACATACAAAAACTTGAGAACAAACTAAAATGATTGACATATGTTTTTTACCATCTTAGAATGTACTTGGATATCAAAACTTTAGTAATAATATATAAATCATTAGTTCAATCAACGGTATCTTATGGTTTATCCATCTGGGGAGGAACGACAGAATTTTACACAATCAAAATTTCGCATTTACAAGAAAAGATATTGAAAATTATATTAGGTACCAAAAATGCTAACAAACAGACAAACATTCAAAATAAAATTCTACTTTTTAACCAATTATAAGTGTACAGCCTCTTTATAAGATACTACCAACCTGATAAATACAAGATAATAAAAAGCCATTCCATTAACACCCGCTCAATTTCTAACAAAGAAGTGTATACAATCTGCAAATACTCTAATTATTATGGTAAACAGGAACTGAGATGTACCATCCCCAAATTATTTAATTTGCTACCACCAACACTTAGAGAAATCCCTGAAATAAATAGAGCGAAAAATATAATTAAAGACTGGATACTTCATGGCATGCTTCAAACAAACATGTAAATATTTTTGAGAGGAAATGTTATGATGTGTGTAAATATTTTTTATTGTAATTATTTTATTATTATAATTTTTACTATTTTTTAAATATTTATTTAATTAAAAGACCTTAAGATGTACCTTTAGGTACTTCGGGATTGTATCAAAAACTCATCTATATAATTTTTCTTCTAAGCGATAAATAAACAATTATTAAATGATTGATTGAATGATGATGATGATGATTATTATTATTATTATTAGCACTACGTCTTACTACTCGTTCGAGTTATACGCACTTACGCTAGTTTATAATGATAGGGAGATTGTGAGACGAAATGGAGGACCTACAGTTTAACGTGGGATCCGAACCACGGTGAGGCCTGACATTCCACACATTCACAAGTTGTGATTAATACACGTATTGTCAGAGGTGAAGGAAGGGTTTGGCAATCAGATACATTCATACAGGGACCAAGGAGTGAACCCTGAACCCCCAGAACAGAAGTCTGACACCTTACCCCTAGACCAGCAAGTCACCTGGTTATTAATACACACGTTATTTCTTAACAGTTCATAATGCCAAGGACTGCAAAAAGGTTTGTCTGGCTCTTCATATAACTGCATATAACCGTAAAGGCCGGTTTCTTCCAGGTTTTTTTCACCAAAGTACTCTTGTTCCTTATTTCTTTGTCGAGGTCAGAAACATTATTTTCAGGTTTATAAATTAAGTTATAGTAATTAATTTTCATTGTTTCATCAGTATTTCTTCATGCTAAATCATAAAATGTATCAGGGCCAGTTAGATCTTTGCCTACATGACTGTTTTTATCTGAAAAGGAGATCGCCTAACAATTTACAAGCCTATATAATAGATAATGTTATCCAGGCATATTCACAGTTTTTGCAAAATATTCTAAATTTTGTTGTAGGTCTTGGCGTGAATTTCTTTATAATGTGTAGTTTTTTTGTGGCAAAACTTTAAAACAGCCAATTTGTTCATAACACATTCAATTACAACCATGACAATTATTTCATACGACATAGTGTCATTTTTAATATCATAATAAGCAAAGCTAGTTCTCAATTTTTGGGTCGAAAATAATTAAGGAAAGGTTGTTGTAGGACTTTTTTAATGGTAGATGAAGTTTGGGTTTGTTGTTTACAGTTTCTATAACCTGATTGTTTATTTTTTCTTATAACAAACATGATTTGTTCAAATTTTCTTCTTGTTATAGATATAAAAATATATTATAAGTAATAAATCCAATTTTAAATTAAAAGAAACTCTAACGACATTTCTTGCAGAATAATATAACCTAAAAAAACAAAAGATCATATTAAACAATAACAGCAAATGATTAGTATAGTGTATTAGAATAATAAACAGAATAACCAAACATGAGGTATAACAAAATATATACTACATAAACGAATAGATACTTAGTAAGAACGTCTAGTTTATACTAGGAAAGTATTTTTTTTACACTATTAATTTTTTAAACTATTTAATTTTATATATTATTTTAAATAGGGGATTGTAAATAATAAAATCCAGTAAAAATTAAACATTTCTGAAAAAAAAAAGTTTTGCCGGTTCTTATGCAGTTAAATGAAATTAAAACGTTCAAATTATTTTGGTTTTCCATTGCGTGTTGTTAAATAAAAAAAAGTAACTAAGAATTATATCACTGTCTCAATTTGCATAATATGCGTAAGTAATTATAAACCATCTGAAGTTATTTTTGACCTTTTTAAATGTGTCAGTACATATACATCATTTGGACATAAACACTGTTTAATTTTTTCTGAATGTGGAATTATCTCAAAAGTTGAAACTAAGAACAGTATTGATCTTAACATTCTAGTAATTCCATAACATGATTCCATTTCATTTAAGATTATACACGTTTTAAAACTAGACGCAATAAATTTTCTCAGTACATTTAAGTATTTAATACTGTAAGAAATGTACTTTAGTACATGGTTTACATCCACCTCAGTGGCGTAATTAGCTAAATCCCTAGTTTCATGTTGAGCTAGACTGACGAGGACGGGGAGATAGAGGTTCGAATCTCGGTTGGGTGAAATGGGTTGGTTTTTCCTCCCTCCACCAAAATTAGGGTTCACTTCCTCTAAATTCAACTTTCCAAATTCCCAGCCCATTAGAATAATTAGTAATTAAGCGTATAACCTGAACAGATATTAAGAGGCCGTGATAAATAATAATACATACAATAATACAGTCCTGTATTTTAGCTGGAATTATGCAAAATATTATTAAGACTGTGACATCACTAAAGGAAAGGGGGGTAATCTGGTGGTCTAGGGGTAAGGTGTCAGATTTCTGTGCTGGAGGTCCGGAGTTCAATCCTAGGTCCAGGCACATATTTATCTGATCGCCAAACACTTCTTTCACCTTTAAAAGTTAAAGTTAAAAAATTAGGTAAGGTTTTTTTCTCGTTCCCCCTAATGTCCCTTATCCGGTGATTTGATGACGTTCATAATGTGTCAGATTATACCATCAACAAACGACCTGGATTATAACTGACCAAAATGGAGTATAAGCATATTAAAATGAACGTAGGGAAAAATGATTAGGAGCAGTATATTTGGAGTTATTATAGCAGAAACTTACTGTTCAAAACAAATTAAAATATTGCTAAGGTACAGATATAGAGTTTGGCAAATCAATTAAGAATAATCTGATGCCTTAGCCCCTGTGCTCATTGATGCCAATTACTCAAAAGCTTCTTTATTTTATTTTAGGTGGAGTGCAGAACGTAGCCATTTTCACTCTAAAATAAAAATTACAAGTTATTTCGTACCTTCATGAATTAGATTCATATTTGGAGCAATTTATGAGAGATTAGAATATCATGTCTACACGGCATTTACTATTAAATCATACATCATTACATTTTAACCTTTCAATATAATTTATTGCTCATATTTAATTTCAAGTTCAAATCATTTTTAGTTCATTTTTCTTTATTTTAAATAAGTAAGCTTAGATCAAGAGCTCCCAACGGATTAATCTAAGACACATTAATATTTAAATATAAAATTAAGAGGATAGTTACTAAGAGGTTGTATTAAAATATATCTATAAGTAATGTAATATACATTCTCAAAATTAACTTTATAGCTTAAAGTTTTAATTATGATAAGACGGATCTTACTAATTCATACTTAGTTCATATAAGCTTTCACTGTTAATAGATATAAATTCTCATAAAATAAAAATAGTAACACAGTTAAATGTTATCAAAGTTGACCACAATTGTACTTGGTTAATTACTTTGTGGCATTAGCAACTCTAATGCCTATTGTCGTATTTCCAATAGAACGCCACCTATCCCTATATTGATATAGTTCTATTCATTCTCTTTCATTAAACTTTATTTCTTTCAGGTCCATGTAAAAGTTATCCACCCACCTGCGTCAAGGTCTTCGCAGTGGTCTCTTCCCATTGAGTTTGACAGTAAACTTCCTGAACATAGCTCTAGACTCATACATTCACACTTTATATCCTTCTCAGCTTAACTTACGAGACTTGTCTTGCAATGTGTACAGTGTATATAACTCTTCAATATTTAACCTCATCCCCTCTCCAGTAAACTCGTCCATTTTAGGACCAAACGTTTTCTTAAGCACAAAGTTTTTTATCACCTTAAATTGGTTTTCGTCTTGTAAAGTAAGAGACCACCTTTCACAACAATATAAAACAGCCGGTAAAATAATAGTTTTGTATATTCCGAGTTTAGATTCCTTGAAAGCAGGCGAGATGTCAACCATTTACTGACCGAGTAATAGCATACATTTCCTAATTGTATACTTTTCCTAATCTCCACTCTAACATCACTATTGCAAGTTAAAATTGTTCTTAAATATTTAAACTGATTAAACTTGTCAAATGATATTTTTTTAGCATAAATTTCTGTATTATCTTCCTCTATCTGTGTTCTATGTATGATAATACTCGTGGTATTTTCAGCTTTCACTTTAAAAACTATTTTCTTACTGCCCTCTAGTAGAATGTATGCATTTATTGACAAATATATCTTAACATTTACCAACAAAGGTATATCATAGTTGCTGCATTGTACCGTTTGCATCACTCTAATATTATATTCTAAGTATAGATTAAATAGTAATGTGGACAGGGCATTTCCTTTTTCAACCTAATATGTATTTTGAAAATCTATAATAAGTGGGTGACCTAGTGGTCTAGGGGTAAGGTGTCTGACTTCTGTGCTGGGGGTCCAGGACTCAATCCTCGGTCCCAGCACAGATTTATCTGGTTACCAAAACCCTTCCTTCACCTCTGACAAGACGTGTATTAATCACAACTTGTGAATTTGAGGAGTGACAGACCTCCACCGTGGTCCGGATTCCACGTTAAACTGTAGGTCCTCCATTTCATCTCACAATCACCCTACCATTACACATTAAGTGTAAGTGCGTATAACCCGAACGGTTAGTAGGACTCGGTGATAATAATAATATAATAAGTGACATCCAAATCCTTCTCTACCCCGCGAATCAGTGTAAAAATTAATTATTCAGTTAATGAAGACCATAATGAGAGAGTTAAATAAGTCTTTTTTTTTAAAAAAAAGTAGAGCTCTCATAAGATGTTTTGATCTAAATTTTATTTGAAAGAAAATAATAAAGCGTTAAAGATTTTTCTGTTTATACATTTTTTAAACCTTTAATTTGGACAAGATAATATAATGTTGACTTAGGTGATTTTTGTCTTTGTTAGGACGACTTGTTTACAGTAAGTTATAAATGGAAATAGTAGTGAGGTGTAAGAAAAGGAAATGGAAAACGAATAAGAAACGAAATGTTAATACAACATTGCCTACCAATTTTGGAGGGCTTGACAAGCGTTTATCAAATAATAACAATAGTAATAATCTTTTCCATTATTTTGTCCGTCACACCCTTCTAGCTATGGAGGTTTTAGAGTGTCAGCCAGCACGCGAGAGCGTAACTGTGTTTTTAGATGGGTGGCGTTGGGGGAGGGTAAGGGGAGAGTTAAAGGGGGAGGTGCGTCTCAAGTCTCAAAACATTGTTTTCTTTGAAATTCATCACCAAGAATTTACTAACTCATCTCTATATTTCAAGGTTTTTAATTTTATTTTAATCTTTGAAAGCTATTTAATTATTTACTTTTAGCACCGATTCTTACTGCCCATTCGGGTTATACGCCTACCTATTAATTACACTAATGGCTTATGGATCAGAAATGTTTAATCAAGATAAATTGCATCCGCATTTTCGTGAAAGGAGAGTGGAGAGTCATTTGGGAAGACTACCCTCAGTTCACCCAACAGAGATCGAACCCCAATCTGCCTGTCTTTGGTAGTCTAGTACAACCCGAGAGTGATGCGTTAGACCACGTGTCCACCGAGGTGGGTACTTAGGAGCTATCTTGCTTATTTTAACGTTCCACTAAAAAAAATCCGCATCACATAAGACTTAGAATTTATCAACGACTTTTTTTTTACGACTGGTGCTCAAAATTGTTCCGAGAATAATCGAGTGCTGCCCTACGTCATGAATTACATTGAAAATATATACTCACAGATTCAGTATAACATTTTAATTGTACACTCTAATTAAATTTAATGTATAAGAACACTTATGACAAACTAAACTATTTCTAGAAGAACCTGCTTTGTTGGCCGTACATTATAAGCTGTAAGCTCCATTCTCAAAATTGATTGAACAGCCAATGACGGAGAGGTTGGGGTTCGAACTAGGTCCATGTGTAGTTTGTATTATTATTATTTAGCACCTCGTCTTACTACCCGTTCGGGTTATACGCTTATGTACTAATAACGCTAGTGGATTAGGAATTGGGAAGGTTGATATTAAGGTAGTGGACCTGCATTTGCGTGGAAGGAGAGTGGAAAACCATTTAGGAAAGAATACCCCCAGTTCACCCGACCGATATTTGAACCTCAATCTCCCCGTCCTCAGCAGTCGGGCTCAACACGACTAGCGCGTTAGCCAACTACGCCACCGAGGCGGGTTCCATGTATAGTTAAAGATGTATTTTTTTAAAATCTGTTACCTCCATGAAGATGTGAAAACATGTCCTCGAAATTCAATCTAGCTCATCTTCAACCCATTACCATATTTAGTACAACATTTTATTAACCGTAATATTAGTCGGATGGGGTGCGAAAAAAAAAGTACTACTAGCAAACGAGAACATAGTTTGTTGATTATTAAATCATCACCGTCAAACGGGTAGTATTGATTTCCCCCCCAAATCAATCCGTGACACCAAGATTATTTGATAGAATCACCACTGAATATATTGATGGGCTAGATTACAAATATGCTTAAAAGATGATAAAAGATTAATATTTTCTTATCTTTAAAATTCCTATTATTTTTCTACATTAATTTAAACCAACTTGGCATGTATTTATAGCAAAACAATAATTTGATTTCTAATTTTAGCGGTGATTAATACAGAGATGCTAATAATTATTTTTTATCAACCAAAAACATATTTAAGGAAACTTTAGTGATACCGAATTAAGATGATGATGATTATGACCCATGTATGACCTACTACACATTTGCCAATACACGGATATATGATTATCTGTTTATATGTAGTTCTGTTGAAATCACTAAAAAATTAATGTTTGTACATGGTTTATTTAGCTAATTTTCTTTGATTATTATAAAATGGACATTACAATTATACAGTTGTTATTTGTTTAACTAATTGACGCTGAAAGCCAGAGCTAGTGTTAGAGTTTTCAACAAATTGAGATATATTTTATTTTTTTGTGATAGTACTATATTCTGTGTGTGATATTATCGATGCACAGGCTGCTCCAGCCCCTTATATATTACCTACCCCTTGCTTCTTGGACCCCTTGTCATCAATGTTAAAATCAACTAAAAAAAGAGCGCCTGGGCTACCTGATATTGTGAGGGCTAGTTTCCTAATAAGTAAAAGTCTGCCAAATCATCACGAGATTTTTAAATAGAATGAAGTTTTTTTTATAGAAATAAAGATTTAGAACTTATTATATTGCATGTACTTCGAGAAATACCTGACCATCCATGGATGGAGTATTAAAAGGAAAATTTGCATATATTTCTTTAAGGAAAAGTATACTTCATCCATGACTTTCTGAATAAATGAGATGGGACCAAAACAGTATCATTACAAAACCATTGGTCTCATAGACATGTCAGAAACAGTTGAGTATCAGGTGCTAAAAATATATCTAAAACGTTTTATTTTCCCTAAGTTATATTACACCTACTAACAATCTCTGTAAACAAGAAAGTGCAGCATGGAAGTTCAGATAAGACCCAATATTAGTCTCTACTATGTTATATTAATAATATGGTTCACTTAAAAATAAAGGGTAAATATTTCAGTATGACTCTTTTTACTTAAAAAACCCCTATTTTTTGATATCCCTAAAATTTAAAAATAACACCTGGCCAGAGAAATTGATCCCGGAACCTTTGACTAAGTAGGCCATAGCTCTTACCGCTGATCTAGCCAGGATTTTTCACATCACCAGGGTCAATTTTCACTCCTATTTTAAGGCAGAATCTGTGATGGACGTGTGGAAATCGTCAATAATTACATATTAGTGATCATTTGAGAAATCAAGCTATCATAGAATCCAACCACCTTCAATTTGGGGGTGCTTTTTGCTTCCAATAGTACAATGAACACCGAACGAATACGCTTATAACGATGGGTTAAATAGAAAAGTTATTTCTTAGTTACAATTTTAACAACCTTTAAAGATCTTTTTTAATTAATATTCAATAAATATGGTATTTAGTTTCAGTAATAGCTCTCACTAGCAAATATAATACATAGGCTATTTAAAAGCCATTATATATTTAGAGTTTAGTTAATTGAAAAAAAAATTATAAATTGTCACATAAACTCGTTTATAACGAACATTTAAGCATATGTGTGGAGGTATGAGACTAAGCTGAGTGAAAAATGATTTTATTTAACCTTCCTATAATAAATACAGTAATTTTTTTTGTGCCTCACATCAAAGGATTTTATAATATTAGAGATATAGCAGCGTTTCCTCTTTGCCTTGAGATAAGAGATTTTGTAGTTTTCTGATTCTTTCTTTCTAATGGCATGACGAAGGCTGGTTTTAGGTGAAGACCTAAAGGGAGTATAAGCTATGCCAGAATAAGGAAGCAGCTCTAAAATATATACACTCATTGCATTATAAGACTTGTGACCTTAGAGCGATTGATTATTTCACGATGACCCGAGTCAACCACTTTAAGAGAGGATGGGAAACAATTAAGGAGAGAAAATCCTTAGCTTGCCCTTTAATTATTTGAAATTCTACTATTCAATCACAGAAGAGAAAAACTAGATATGTTTAAAATCTAAGAATTGCGCTCACCGATAAAGGTTATAATTTAATAATTTTATCTAAAAAATTCTTGAGATGTAAATAAAATTTATATTTGTTTTTAAAATTTAAACAGATGCTTGGTTCTTTGAGTCAAAATAATGGAGGTTTCATTCATGCTAAAGATCAGGATATCGAATGAACTATCTACAACAATCGGTGTTAGTTATTAATTATTATTATTATTATTATTAGCACCGCATCTTACTACCCGTTCGGGTTATACACACTTGCGCTAATGTGTAATGGTAGGGTGATTGTCAGATGGAATGGAGGACCTACAGTTTAAAGTGGAATCCGAACCACGATGGAGGCCTGGAATTCTCAACACACTCACAAGTTGTGATTAATACAAGTCTTGTCAGTGGTAGAAGGAAGGGTTTGGTAATCAGATAAATATGTGCCGGTACCGAAGTTTAAACCCCGGATGCCAGCACAGAAGTGAGACACCTTACCCTTGGACCACCAGGTCACCAATCGGTGTTAGTTGAACATCAACATATTACACAGAATATAAAACATTATATTTGGATGGGTGCATTCCTTCCTTACTTGTTGATTAGAGGAATCCCAGAAGGTCGACGAGAGGGAAAAAAAGAAGGAAATATGAACATAATCCCTTTTCCACCAAAATTCCCCTCACCAAACTCGACAGCGTTAAGGGAATAGGTACAAAGCGAAGACATCTGGAAAACAAAAGAGGGACAGAATTTCAGTCGCAACCGTCAGGGATATTGCCAATGTCACATTCCATTTCCTGACCGGAATGAGAATCGAAAATCTGTAGATGGAAACGACGAGACTAAAAAAGGAGTAGGAAATAAAGGAAGAAGAGTGTTGAGAGGGGTTTTGGAAGGGGCGTTGGTTTTCTAACGGAAGAGGGGGGTTTATAGTCTCGTAAGTCTTGAGAAGGACTTGGAAGACTTCCAACACTTGTATAATTTAAAAGTCCACCGCTAAAACCCTTTCGCCTCAATAGATTCTTTCCACCTCACTTCCTTGAATAGGGAATATCTTTTCTATGTTATTAGACCCTATCTTAAACAAAATGTTTGAGGGGGAAGTCTAGCCCCTTAGCTCAAATTTGTAACCTTACCTTGAGCAAGAAACATTGGGCTCAAACACCAGCAGTTTTGAGCAATCTATAATTTGGTGAAATGTGGCTAACATTTTCACAGCCATTAATTGCAAGCCAAGTGACTTAATGTGTCACTTAAATAATTATGATTATTTGTAATTCATACCATGGTAAAATAATCCAACAGCATTTGTTGACACTCAAACAAAATACCAATACATTTTGATTTTGTTTTATTGAGATGTAAATGTCAAGATTTTATAGAGAAACCTTTTTATTTTAAAAATAAATAATATATTGCTTCAGTATATACATTATGATTACATTAATTTTTCGACAGACTGTTATCTAAGGAGTTTTTTAAAATATTGACTTTAGCATAGTGTCAGTTGAACAATCACTTAAGATACATAGAAAAAGTCATAGCAAAGTTATAAAATGCCCTTTACAGATATTGAAGAACTTTATCAGATCACTATAGGTGGCAAATTAAAATAATTGTAACTACCAGAACAATATTGTATTAAAAATAGCCAAAACTGTTTTTAATTTCCCTAGACCCCTCAGAGAGAGTAATATTGTGATCGTCAAAATAATCCAACTTTAGCTTTCGGATTAATGTTGAAGTTTCACAACTCCTCAGGGACCGAAAAATGGTTTAACGTTATGCCATCTTTCTGTAACTTAGCCAACATGTGAAATCATTTTACATATCGGACTAAGCCACGGTACCTAGGGTTTTCATAAGGTTGTACAGGGGGGGTTTTGGAATTAGATATATAGCCCTAAAATTAAGAGAAGTTTACTTAAGGGAAAATAGTAGAACATTTCTTATATTTCAGACCACTCCAATGAGATTTATTAATTATTTCTATACAAGAACTGTTTAAACCTTACAAATCAAGGGAAGTTCTCATTTGACAAAGAAATTGACTTTGAGGTTACGTTAAAAATCAAAAATTTCTAATTTTGATTATATTTCCTAAACTTTTGAGATGCCTAAATATCATGATATTAAAATTTGTTATACTATTGAAAATTTAATTAATTTATCTGAAATATGTATTAATAAAACCAATAATATATTAGTTATATGTAGGCCATTATTTATATTTGGCATTCAAGTATTTGAAATTGATAATTATGTCCATTTATCAACAGAGACTTTCCTACTTTCTCAATGTTTCTGTAATAGTGAATATTATTTCATTAATGCTCTTTGGTGGAGTGTTTCTGCAAACATTAATTATTTCGAAAATAACTCTTTATTAGAATAAAAGAGATAAGTATGGGTGGTAGTTCGTACCATTTAATTTATTATTAATGACACAACTATTTTCTGGAGAATTAAATTTTAGAAATCACATATTACTATTAGTCTACTAATATTACATTTGATAGTTTTATTTCAAATAAAAGTAATATAGAAACATATTCTATACTAAATATTTAACTGAAATTTCAAAGATTCAATCCTAATAACAAAAAAAATTATTTTAAATTTAGTAAATTTACAACTGCACTGAGATTCAGTTGTATTGTGTTAATCCAATGACAAAATTAAAACACTTTGACTAATACTTATAAAGTTTATTTTATCATTTTGAAATCCATATAATTTGATATTGTTTTCTTGATAAATTGATGATACGTATGACAGGATCATTAAAATAACAAAAATAATAATAATATTTAGCACCGCATCTTACTACCCGTTCGGTTTATACGCTTTAAGTACTAATTACGCTAATGTATTAGGAATTGGGAAGGTTGAATTAGAGGAAGTGAACCCGTATTTGCGTGGAGTGAGAGTAGAATACCATTTAGGAAAAACCTCCCCCAGTTCACCCGACCGAGATTCGAACCTCGATCTCCCCGTCCTCGGCAGTCGAGCAGCTCAACACGACAAGCGCGTTAGCCAACTACGCCACCGGGGCGTTTAAAATAACAAATTTGCAGACTTTATTAAAACTTTACTGTTTTTAAACTGTACTTATTGGTTGAGATAAGGAATGTATAATTAATATAATAAGTACTGACTCATGTAGAATAATTGTGGGAGAATATTTATGAAACTAAACTGGATTAAGTTCAGCTTAAATTATCACAATGACCTTGTCAGTCACTGGCATACCAGAGAATAATATACCGAGCTGTACTCACCAATGAGTTTTTAAATTTAATACTTTTTTTATCACCGCGTCTTACTACCTGTTCGGGTTACATTCCTAAGTACTAATTACACTAATATGTTAGTGATTAGGAAGTTTTAGTTTAGAGTAACTGCAACCACATTTGGAGAAGGTGGAGTGGAAACTGTTAAGAAGAAACATCCTGAGTACACCAGACTGGTAACTCCGATCTACACGTTTTGGTAGTCTAGTCTAACACGAGAGTAGCGCTTTAAACCATAAGGCCACCGAAGGAGGTACCTTGTTAAATATCTGCATAAGTTTTACATCCTCACCTATTTGGGCTATATACGCATATTTAATAATAACGCTAATGTATCAAGCACGAGGAGGGTTTAATTTAGAATATATACACCCGAATTTGCGTAAAAGGAGAATGGAAAACTATTTAAGGGAAATCTCCCTCAATAAAACCAACTGGAATTTGAGCCTCTATCCCCCCGTAATCAGCAGTTTAGTATACTGTAGGAGTGACAGCTTATACCATGCGGCCATTGAAGTGGGTATGGGCTTACTATATAGCAATCTGACACTTTAGCTCAGTTGGTTGAGTCTGCCTACTAAACTGAGGGTCTGTGGTTGATTCCTAGGATGGTGGAAACATTTATCATTGGTGAAATGTAGGTCTCGCCTTCTAAAGCAAGGTGACCTGGCGGTCTAGGGGTAAGGTGTCAGACTTCTGTGCTGGCGGCCGGGGTTTAATACTCGGTCCCGTCAAAGATTTATCTGACTACCAAACCCCTCCTTCACCTCTGGCAAGACATCTCGTGAATGTGGGGAATGCCAGGCCTCCACCGTGGTTCGGATTCCACGTTAAGCTGTAGGTCCTTCATTTCATCTCACAATCACACCTACCATTACACATTAGCGTAAGTGCGTATAGCCCGAATGGGTAGTAAGACTCGGTGCTAATAATAATAATAATTCTAAAGCAAAGAATTGACCACTAAGGGATGAGTTTTTTCTGTTTTATATTTAAGTTAGCAAAAGGTCATGTACTCATATTACGTGTTAAATAAATTTTACGCCATACCCTTTGAATATTTTTTTTTTAAACTCTCAAAACAGAAATTAAAGTATTAAAAAGATTAAACATTATCATTTCCATATAAGCAATAAATTTAACATAAATCAAATTTACTAAATGCCAAACCTTTTCTTTAATTGAGCATTTACATTTGATTTCCTCTTGGTAAAAGAAATGGAAAGAAGATAGCTTTTACTTTAGATTCCCTTGGAATAAATACTTTCACACCAACTCTTTCGCCCAATTCAATGGCATCTTCATCATCCCCGCCAGAAGTTGGCGTACTTTTGAGTTTGTATCAGATTTGAAAAGTCCTCTCCCAACCATACCCCTTTCCAACCTCTTTAACCCTTCGTTTCTACCTTCCCTCTATACCCCTTTCTCTTAACATTGCATCGATCTAATTCAAGTCGAATGAAACCTTATTTTAATTTAACACATCGGTGAATAATAGATTGAAACATTTAAATTATTTTTTTTGGAAGACTAAATTCTAAATCGATTCAAGAGTGTTCTTTTAAAAGAGACAAAAATTGAGATAATAGTCGAATCTATTATGTTAAAGAATATTCCCCTTTTTTGGAAAGAAAATCTTAAAGACAAATTGGCGATCATTAGATTTAAAAATATAACCGTTTCAAATAAATGATTCCCCTAATTTTTGGCACGATAAAATATCAAGATTTGTGTTGTCGGGCATGCTGGTGTCTGTCTCTGGGTTCGAATCCCAGCTGTGTGTGAACTTATGGTGTTCTCTCCCTCCTTCTTCTCAAATACGGACACATTTAATTTAACTAATGTATTCAACATCCTCAGCCATTAACTCTCATAGATCTGACAGGAAACAAGACTGGGTAAAAAGAAAATAATGGTACGGTAGTCACGCAGACTTTTTCTCTTCTAAAAACTCATAGGATTGGTGAAACTAAATATTATATATACTGTTTCAAAAACCATACAACAAAGAGCATAAATGATATAATTTAAACTTTTACACAAAAGGGAGAAAAACTAAACCCTTCTTTTGAACAAAAACAATAGTAATAAATTTAATATTTTAAAATAATTTATAAAAAAGTATATACTTTTATATAACCAGAATGTATTAATTTATCAAAAATATATATATATTTCAGATATAATATTTTTATTACTAATTGCTCGACAACATTACAAAGATAAGGCATTTCCTGTCTAAAATAATTGCAAGGATTTGATCACATTTGTAAATTTACTCTTCTATAACGTATCTTCATTTCATTTTTATGGGAAAATAACAAATTCCTTTTTATTTGTAATGTTAAACATTGCATAGATATAAAATATGTTTAAAATCGTTGAGCAGATTTTGAGAAAAACTGTTTTTCCCTTTTTTTTTACTTTCAATAAACTACCCTTATTTTACTCTTATATACCTAATTACAAAAATTCCTAGGGTGAACCTTATAAAAACCCTAGATACAAAGATTTTTCTCTGAACCGTAAAACTGATAGTATCTAAAAAAAAACATTCTCATTTTCAGGGGATCATGAAATGTCAAAATTTATTAAAATCTCCAAATCCAATTTATTTTTGTGACCACAATACTTCAATCTCCAAAGAGCCAAGAGAAAAAAAAAATATCATGACAAGATATTGTCATGAATTATTAATATAACACAGAAAATACTATATAGAGTTCAAACTTAGTGATAATTAAGGCATGTTCCAAAACATGGCTAGATTATACAAAAATTTCACAACATGTAGAAGAAAACAAAAACAAATATCGTATTGATCTTTTTTTATAACCATTACATAGAATAATCACTTAGGTAAAGTGGCTGTCAAAAAAATAGACTTGTCGTAACATCTATATTAATTAAATAACAAATATAAATCTTTCATATTTTAAAAGTTAACATAGATTTGCGTATTCAATTATAATACCTTAAAATATTGACAGAAAAAAATGTTTTAAATATAGATTACCCAACTATTTATGTAAGTTTTGTTCTAGTATCTATTGATTTGAAATCAAGATAAGTATATTTGAATTATCTAATACTTAAAATAATTTAATATAGTTCTTTTACCAAAAAAAGTAGCACCTTTCTCTTTTAATATTTTTGAATAGATTTTCAGATTCATTTGTAAAATGTGAGACTTGGGCTAAACCTATAATTCTTGGAATTAACTCATTATTAAAAACCTCAAACTCAGGTTGGAAAGTTAAATAAATATTTTTATCTAATTGCCAATACATTCCCAACATATATTTTCTAAGTTCTCCCTTGTAGAAAACATTACGTTAGAGCTCTTGGATTTTGGTCCCAAGCCATAGAAGATGAATGATAGAAATGAATGATGATATTTTCTGAAATTTCCTTCTATTAAACCACAATCCGTTTACTATTTATCTAGAAAATATTTTAGCCAATAACTGTTTCAAGTGTGTTTATAAATGTACAATTTGGGAATATATGATAGATATGTTTTGAGCTAGCTTATGATGCTATAGGATGAACTGCAATGAGAGGCCCATGGCCAGCCTGTGACCTGTATTATTATTATTATTATTATTATTATTATTATTAACACCGCATCTTACTACCCGTTCTTAATATACACATGTATGCTAATGTGTACTGGTAGGGTGATTGTGAGATGAAATGGAGGGCCTACAGTTTAACGTGTGATCCGAACCACGGTGGAGGCCTGGCATTCCCCACATTAACAAGTTGTGATTAATACAAGTCTTGTTAGAGGTGAAGGAAGGGATTGGTAATCATATAAATATGTGCAGGAGAAAAGGATTGAACCCCGGACCCATGCAAAGAAGCCCAACACCTACCCCTAGACCACCAGGTCACCCTTGTATCCAATGTTCTTATAGCCTGACAGTTTAAACAGTTTTTACTTTCTATCTAGACCTTAGAGACAAGTGTTATGATCGTCAAGAAAATTCTAGCTTGAGATTTTAATAAATTTTCACATTTCATGATCTCTTGAATAACGGAATTTTCGTTTTCACGAAGACGTTCTTATGTCTGTTTGTATCTCGGCCTAGAGCTGAAACTATTTTACCTTTCGGGGCAAAACTTGGTGTATAGAATTTTCATAAAGTTTCCTTTAGGAATTTTTGAGATTAAAGGTAATTTATTGAAGATTAAAAAGAGAAGGAGTCCGTTTTCCAAAGGTTTTATGTCTATGAAGTACACCTTTATATTTAATTGAATAAATATTATAAAATGGTGTAACCAAGATATGATTTTTGTAAATTTGTGCTACAAGAAAAGAGGCTAACTAATCACCTAACTGATTACATTAAAAGGTTTTTTCTTTTTTTGCTGTGCTCGCTTCATTAATAATTATTACGATTGAATATTTCTTCTTCTCGTTTTTCCTTTCTATCATTATTCAGTTAGTAAATTGGTTTTATTGTAATCGTTTACACTCAAATAACATGTATTTCTCACTTTTCAAGGTATAATATGTTTTCTATGTTTATTTAAGTTTACCCCTTTAGAGTTCTCAACTTTTTCCTTGCGTTCTAATAAAGGAAAAATATTATAAACTTATAATAATATTGCTAGGGGTATGCAAGATAAACTTTTATGGTTCGAGACGAGATTGGGAACGGTAATTTCAGAATCGCTTATTTCGAGATGAGAACGTAAATTTAAAATATAAAACTAGTTATTTCTAAATTTTCTAATACTACGTACCTTAAAACACTTATAATATTTAATTTATTAAATGAATACATGGGCCCTAATAGAGGAGATTTAAACAAATATATATAAAGTTGAAAATTTAAGTAATTTTTAATATTTTGCTCTAACTTTAGACTACTTAAATTGTAAACATTTATTAAACACATATTAAATATAAGTTTTCTTCTAGGATAGGTTGACATAAATATTTATAATTAAATAATAAAGAAAACACGAGAAGCAAGTTAAAAATTAACTCAAATATAAAAAAAATCTATTACCGTACTGTTCGCGAAATTTTCGGGATTACAGTATATTTCTCCTAACAATCGGGTCAGAAACGGGAAATATTTTTTCCCACGGGAATCCCAAGTTTCGGGGATCCCACACACCCATAAATATTGCTATATTGTAATTGTACAGTGTTTTAAGGATGATTAAAAAAAAGTTTATTATGTTAATATATATTATTCTTTATCTTTTATCTGCATGATGCTTTACTGGCCCATGAGCCATGTAAGATGAGATTAAAATGACATACAATTTGTGAAGAAAATTTAATTAATATTGTAGCGATTTTGTTTTAAAGCAAATCTAAATGGTTTTTGGGTAAAGTACTTGACTCAGGACCCGATGATTGTGGGTTCTAACCCAGCCATGGTTGACAGGTTTTTATTTAAATATCCATAGTACAACTTGATTTAGAAGGGAAGTAAAATTTTCACTAATATGACGAGGGTGGCATATAAAATATCCCTGGAATGTATATGAAAATATCCAACCAAATAGTAAGCAATTTCCTGATCATTTACTCCTAATCATACAATGCGGAATGTAACGGGAAGTAACTGCACTTTTGAAACTTCCCTTTGTGCATATGATTTATACCAGATGGTGCGGGTGGAACTAATCAGCCAAATGTATCGGTTCAAGTCAAGCTGCAGATTATTTTAAGAAAATTATACCTATGCTACGTCCGTGATTTCACGGTAAAAAGCATCACTCTCTCAATAGAACGAAGTTACGATTCTGAAGAGGCCAGGGTTTGAATCGTGGACGAGTTTGATTAGGGAAGTTTTTCTCTTGATCTGGATTTAATTCTTTAGAGCCCTGTCTTACTATCTGGACTATACGCCCATGTATTAAATTACACTCACGTGTTAGGAATTATGAAGGTTGAATTTAGAGGAAGAATACCCACATTTTTGTGGAGGGAGAGGTGGAAAACCATTTAGGAAAAACCATCCTCACTGATTGCAACTGAACACTGATATCCCCGTCTCTGACTGTCTAGTCTCTTGTGATAGTAACGCAATAATATTTAGCACCACGTCTTACTATCCGTTCGGGTTATACGCTTTAAGTAATAATTACTCTAATGGATTAGGAATTGGGAAGGTTGAATTAAAGGAAGTGAACCCGCATTTGCGTGGAGGGAGAGTTATACGCTTTAAGTAATAATTACTCTAATGGATTAGGAATTGGGAAGGTTGAATTAAAGGAAGTGAACCCGCATTTGCGTGGAGGGAGAGTTATACGCTTTAAGTAATAATTACTCTAATGGATTAGGAATTGGGAAGGTTGAATTAAAGGAAGTGAACCCGCATTTGCGTGGAGGGAGAGTTATACGCTTTAAGTAATAATTACTCTAATGGATTAGGAATTGGGAAGGTTGAATTAAAGGAAGTGAACCCGCATTTGCGTGGAGGGAGAGTTATACGCTTTAAGTAATAATTACTCTAATGGATTAGGAATTGGGAAGGTTGAATTAGAGGAAGTTAACCCGCATTTGCGTGGAGGGAGAGTGGAAAACCATTTAGGAAAAACCACCCTCAGTTCACCCGACCGAGATTCGAACCTCTATCTCCCCGTACTCAGCAGTTTAGCTCAACACGACTAGCGCGTTAACCAACTACGGCACCGATGCGGGTAGTAACGCAATAGATCACTTAGATATCCAAACCAGTTTTTAATAATAAAAGAAAATATTTGCTGGAGTTTGTATTGGGTCTGATATTTAAAAGTTGCTCTCCTGGAAGATTTATGTAATGTGACCTTACCCCTTTTTACCCGTCACAAGTTTTCCTGCTTCACTTTCACTTAAAAGCTGGTTAATTGGATATAAATGTTTTCCTTGCTCATTCCTACTCCATTCGTGTAAACATACTGCTAAACAGGAACGATAGTTAGATACGATGTACCCTCCATTTGTGCGTAAGACTCCGAGAGCAATCTGGGATTATCCGAGCTGAAACACACGGGTCGTTTGAAACAGGTCGGTCATAGGACGTTTGACGCGGTTGTCGGAACATCTGTTAGTAATACATAGGGTGTCTGTTAAATTCCGACTTGCCTGATAGATGTATTAGGTTAAGTTATATTAGGCTACATTGAATTATGTTAAGCTACAGTAGCTCCATGGCTTCTTTGGTGCTGACTGACAGCTTTGAAAAGTTACCAGACTAAATTATGTATCCCTACGCCCAAACATATGATCTTCAAAAACATGTGTTTAGCAGCTGTCACTTCTGACGGTCAAAATGTAGGTATATACCTAAATGCTGACTGTCAGAAGTCAGCTGTGAGTTGTCAGTCAGCACCAAAGAAGCCATGGGGCTACTGTAGGTATGCACAGAGACACCACAAATATAATATTGTATCCGGATTATCTTTGATCTTGGTGTCCCTTTCGTTTTGGTATCTCATGATCATAAAAGATTTTAACCAAAAGATGGATGAGCTACGGATGACCATGTCTATTGTATATCTTGATTATTGTATTTTTATTAAAGTCACTAAACATTATTCTCAATAATATGATTTCGCATTAATTAAAATTAAAAATAATTTTGTTTTAATATCTTTAAATATTTTAGGATAAAATAAGGGTATATAAGAGTACATGGTATATTTAACTTACGTATTCCATTTACATTCTTTTATTTTAGGCCCAAACCATTATGAGCAAAGGAAAACAAATTTATATAATAATTAAGTTTAAAAATATTAAAAAATATTTGTAATTTATTATTTGTTGTACCGACTGTTTTCCATGTGTGTTGTGTGTGCTTCGCTTATATTTTGTTGTACTATATTATACCCTAACATTTAACCACAATATTGAGTCTAATATCATTCCAAGATTGTCTTAGCTGTCAATCACAAAGATACTATGTTAGCTGAAATATGAAAGGTTTAGTGCTTTTTATCGTTACTAAAAACGTGAATTTAAGGCATTGTATTATTATATACATCAAAGCTTATAGATTAATTTAAAGATAGCTATGAAGTAGAATTAATATACACAAGTTAATTCTGATTTAACAAAACAATTACACATACATCAGCTTTATTTGTATGAAATTAATTTTTATATACATGTTATTAATATGTCGTTAATTATTTTGGACTGAGATTAAGTGTAAATTATATTCCCTTTTTTCTTGCCTTCATCAATACTAAAGGATTAGTCGACCTAAAATCATTTCTCTTCGCTTTTTCGTTTTAAATGGCTAAAACTGCCATGGATGAAAGACTATCCTGTACAGTTAAGGATCTCAAATAAGGTTTAATAACTTTAAACTTAATTAAAGTTCGTTCTCAAGTGGCTGGAGTGATTAGTATAGTCAGTACTTATGATGCGAAGAACTTCCCATAGGTTTGGAAGCAGCCCATAAATTGTGTTTTGTTTAATGTTGTAGAGTATCCAGTGGTATGATTGATATTAGATCCACAATTGTGGGCTGAATCTATCCAAGCTTCTCTGACAACTGGAATCCATCAATGTCCAATTCAAACTTAAAGCTTCTATCTTTACACAGAAAAAACTCTTAGCTCTGGGCAGGGATCAAGAAATTGATTTTTATTTTTTAAATTATTTTTTATTTTAGACGTTGAGAAATCCACATGTTTGGTTGTGAAATGGGAGTGGCTTTACAGGAAATCTATAATATATATAAAAGTAGATGAAAAAGTTGTCTTTAACATAATTCCTTTTCTAGCTTTTGAGTATTTTCACCAACAGCATCATTAGCAAATATTCTATATTTTTCTTAGTAAATTTCAATACCCAAAATAAATGCCATTTCTTTCACTATAATTATTGCAGGTATTGTTATTCCTTCACCAAAAGCTAAGTTACTATCTAACAGTTGATTACCTTCAGGTTGTTTAATAGTTTTTTTTACTGCATCACATTTCTCACTTTGTTTACTTGAAAAAGCAGACTGTACCAGATTGCAAAATTCAAAACTAAATTAAAAATTGTCAAGTAGATATACAGAGACTTGGTTTATGATTACAATATTGAGTCACTGACATTTCATTATACACCAAAAAGGTACTCACGGATCTCAATAGATTGCTAGATCTAAGGCTGTTAACTTTTAATTCACATCGTGCTTAGAAAAATCTTTCCAAATGCTAATTTTAAACGTGCTCACGTATAAATTTACCAGCTTTTGTAGATGCTGTAAAAAAAGTTGTATAGCATTTGAAGTAGGTACATCCAATAGCGATTCAGATTACACCGGTGATTTTGATGAATCTCCAAAAAATGGGTTTAGGCTTTGGAAACCTCATGGAACATTCACGGAACACTCATTTCTTACACAAAACCACATTGCAAGAGTTCCACCATCTTATGTTTTAAATTGAGAAGCAAGTGGGCCAACTGTGTATGGTATGCTAGTTTTAACAATGATACAAGTTGTTTTAAAACTAAAAATAAAATTAGTAAAAGATAAAATATATCTGAATAATATATGCATTTAAAATTAGAATGTATTCATATACATACTAGTGGGTCTTTGCAGTGATAGCTGCAGATTATTGCACAAAAATTTATTTTAAACTTTTTATTGGGAAAGGATTCATATAATAAGCACTCACTCACTTTTTAGTTAAAAGTTTACTTGTCACAAGCTATCAACATTTTTTAGATAGTTAGTTTTCTGCGTTTAATTTGAATATAAACGTATGTTATTCCCCCTTCTCGCCCCGATGAGAACATTAAAATGACCCCTCTCCCAAATCTCTATATATTTGTTGCAATTAACAAATGAGCCGATATTATTTTTTAAATAAAGACAAATATTATATTATTTTAAAGACAGAATCAGTGGTATAGCACCCCTCTGATCCTAGCACCCCAGGCAGGGGAACGTTTCTTCCGTTTATTGTGGGTCAGGATAAGTTGCCAAATGTCCTACGGCCTCCCACTTACAATGAACTCCATGACTCTATCCTGCAGTCAAACTGGTGGCCTGGGCTCACTTAAAATGTGGCCCTTAAAAGAAAGCTGAACGAAAGTCTGGGTTGCAGATATAAACTAGGGATTAAAACAAAAATATGCCTCTATAAAGATCACGATTGCATTTTATTGGGCATAGATTTTATTAGTAAAAATATGTATACATATATTTTATAATGCTAATCGCAAGACAGCATTAGGATAGCCGA
This sequence comes from Timema californicum, assembly GCA_902141385.1. Taxonomy (NCBI): domain Eukaryota; kingdom Metazoa; phylum Arthropoda; class Insecta; order Phasmatodea; family Timematidae; genus Timema; species Timema californicum. Next base: position 251,666 of record CABFOW010000181.1, read on the forward strand.
GTCGCGTAGATTACTGTGTGTAGGACATGCACAGCGAATAGGATAATAATAATAATTATTATTATTAGCACTGCGTCTTACTACCCGTTCGGGTTGTACGCACTTACGCCAATGTGTAATGGTAGGGTGATTGTGAGATGAAATGGAGGACCTACAGTTTAACGTGGAATCCGAACCACGGTGGAAGCCTGGCATTCCCCACATTCACAAGATGTCTTTTCAGAGGTGAAGGAAGGGTTTGGTTATCAGATAAATCTGTGCCGGGACCGAGGATTGAACCCCGGCCGCCCGCACAGTAGTCCGACACCTTACCCCTAGACCGCCAGGTCACCAGGATAATCTAGAACCGTATACAGGGCATTGCCTGACTAACTCAATGGGATAGACCAGTGGGAAGACCTAGACGGAAGTATAACATTAGAATGGCACTGAGAAATATAGTGTGTAATGAAGTGGACAGGATGTAACTAGATGGTGTTTGTTAAGTGTGGCGATAAAATTTTGAGTTACCTAGTACAATAGAGTAATTAATCAAGTAAGGGTGACCCGGTGGTCCAGGGGTAAGGTGTCAGACTTCTGTGCGGGCAGCCGGGGTTCAATACTCTGGCCCGGCACAGATTTATCTGATTACCAAACCCTTCCTTCACCTCTGACAAGACATCTTGTGAATGTGGGGAATGCCAGGCCTCCACCGTGGTTCGGATTCCACGTTAAACTGTAGGTCCCCCATTTCATCTCACAATCACACTACCATAAGACATTAGCGTAAGTTCATAAGCCCAAACTGGTAGTAAAATGCAGTGCTAAAAAATATTATGGTTCGTTGAATTGATTGCACCGAGGACTTATAGGTTCAAAGATTAGCCAGCACTAATATGAGAGGTTTTCAAATATATTGAATAGCCTTCTCTCTACGCTAATTTGGATTAACTTCCTTCAAACAAACTTTCTCGTCCATGTATTAGATCTGTAAAAGGTTAATTAGATTATGTACGAGGGCCTTCCTTAATATTTCATCCTTTTCTTTGGCCCTTTTCATAACACCTACACCCTCATCCCTATTCATATATATATATATACATAATATACATACATATATACATATATAATATTTTTGAGGTAGTTATACACACTTATGATAAATCGAAAAGATAGGCTTCAACAGTTTGATGAGATCTTTTTTAAACTTTAGATTTATTTAAATTATTTCTAATATTAAGGCTAAATTTGATGATATTTCAGAACATTTCAAAGAAAAAAAGCAAGAGCTACTAGAATCTTAATCATTTCCAAGCCTTAATTATGTAACATTAAATAAATTTACTAAGTACAATTCCAGCCACATCTAAATATAATATTCTTAAAACTGAAAAATTACATCTCGACATAAGAATCGAGCACGGAACCTTGGGATTATTACGCTATTGCGCTTAAAAACCAAGATAAGAGCATTGGACCAGTGAGCTAAGGGTAATGGGTTCGATTTTTTCAAGCCAAGTGTAATTTTCCGCTTTTAAGACTGCTTAGTTCGGGTGTTAAAGAGAATGCCCTTTACTAATATCAGTTATCTATGTATTCATTAGAGAATATGTGTATGGTTTAAAATAATTATGTTTCAGTTTAAAAAAATCCCATTATTATTATTATTACTTTATAAGAATGAGAACATAAAATAAATTACAAAATATATTCTAATTTACATGTCGGAAGTATGGGACAATTTTAAAGAATAATAATACTCACTTAACACACTTGATAGAAATTCAAACCATTCACTGCCTTTCAACAGATAACCTAGCCAGCCAGAAGTGATGGACGCCTTTCGAGCCTTTGCCAATTTTAAATAATGATCTTTTATAAGTCATTTTAAGATAAATTAGTTTTTTTATTATTATATAATATTTTGAATATAGCTTATGTTCCTCAGAATTCACAAGTTTCACCAAATTAAACCATAAATGAGATCACTTAATGACCTCTAAGCCAACAACAATATTTTAGTTGACCTGCTGGTCTATGGGGTAAGGTGTCGGACTTCTGTGCTGGGGTCCGTGGTTCAATCCTCAATCCCGGCAAAGATTTATCTGATTAACATAACCTTACTTCACCTCTGACAGGACGTGTAATAATCACAACTTGAAAATGTGAGGTAAGCCAGGCCTCCACCATGGTTCGGAATCCATGTTAGACTGCAGGTCCTCCATTACATCTCCCAATCCCCCTACCATTACACATTAGCGTAAATGCGTGTAACCCGAACGGGTAGTAAGACGCGATGCTAATAAGAACACAATATTTTAGCGAAATCCGCTTTGTCTTCTAGACCAGAAATGAGATATTTATAGCTTTGTCCATTCTGCACCGCAATTAGTAGACAGTCAGAGCCAATAGAGTTAACAGCCCGCCAACTCGAATCAATACACGCGCTTAGTGTAACTAAAAATGTGTCACATTCCCACCGAGTGAGTTGAAATAATTTTCAGACATTTTGTTCTGATTTTACATATGTGTTCAGATCAGTGTTCAAATGTGTCTAGAAAACCAAACACAATTTTGCTTATAAGAACTTCAAGCCCATGTTTATTTTCGTGAAATCCTAAACATATTTCTGGTAAACCTTTTTTTTTTATTTGCTTGATAAAACATCATGGGTCAATTATTATTATTATTATTATTAGCACCGCGTCTTAGTACCCGTTCGAGTTATACGCACTTACGCTAATGTGTAATGGTAGGGTGATTGTGAGATGAAATGGAGGACCTACAGTTTAACGTGGAATCCGAACCACGGTGGAGGCCTGGCATTCCCCACATTTACAAGATGTCTTGTCAGAGGTGAAGGAAGGGTTTGTCAATCAGATAAATCTTTGCCGGGACCGAGGATCGAACCCCGGCCGCCAGCATAGAAGTCTGATACCTTACCCCTAGACCCCCAAGTCCATCATGGGCCAATTAATATTTTTGATAACCCACCTTGGTGGCGTAGTTGACTAACGCGCTTGTCATGTTGAGCTCGACTGCTGAGGACGGGGAGATCGAGGTTCGAATCTCGGTCGGGATGAACTGGGGGTGGTTTTTTCCAAGATGGTTTTCCACTCTCCCTCCACGAAAATGCGGGTTCACTTCCTCTAATTCAACCATCCCAATTCCTAATCTATTAGAGTAATTAGTACTTAAAGCGTATAACCTGAACGGTTAGTAAGAGGCGGAGATAAATATAATAATATTTTTGCTAGAGTATGAGTTGCTGCGACATTGAATACTGCTCTGTGCTTCTAGAAAAACATGTGGATACAGCTTTCAAGTTGCATGGCAAGAAAGTTTGTTACATTTATTAATCGCTTGGTTACACAAACGTTGTTTTTGTTGTGACTAACGAACTCGCTGCATAATACGTTACACTACTCTTTCTTCCAAATGCATGAGACGGAGCTCATTAAAATATCATCTACAGACAAGCTTTACAGAGTGTAAAAACGTATAAAAGAGATATTTAGGTTGAAGGTTCTTTCTAGAAAATTCAAAAATATATTTTTCTGTAAATTATGAATAAAATTTGACTACATTATTATTATTTTATGATTAATAAATCTATATATCAAAAATGACAGTTTTAGAGTAAATGAATTGATGAATGAATACGTGAATATATTTGGTGAGTTTTCTGGATGTCAGATAAAGTTCTTCACATGAAAATTATATAATAATATACATACAGAGTGAATTTGAGTGTTCAAGTTTAGTGAAGTTTCCCCCCCCCCCCCCCCCCCC
>CABFOW010000181.1:255623-274017 GCA_902141385.1 Timema californicum
AAGTTCCCCCCCCCCCCTCCCTAGATGATCCACTACTTCATCTGAATGTATATTTCCACTAAATAATATATTTTTGATTCCTATTTCAGAATGTTATTGGCGTAAGACGTGATATAAATAAGTGGTTCATTTAAATATAATATCCAATACATAATACAAAAATCTCGTCCAATTCAACATTGTAACATCTCATCCAAGTATATATTGATCTTTTTAAAATTCTCAAAATAAAAATACATTATTTTAATAAATACCACTAATTTATGAAGCAGAAGAGAAAGGTATTGTTAGTGAAAAGAGTCTATATCTTTTTACCGATATAAATTGAAAGGAAAAATATTGAGCATAGTGTATAATTTGGAATTAAGCTCGTTTGTAGATCGTAAGGTGTTGGCTCATCTCGTACAAAATAGACTTCAATAGTAAAATAAAATAGTTTTGACAGCATGTATTAATAGGATTGATACAGTAAGAGCAATGTATCTAAGATTATCATAAATCTTTTATATAACTCCGATGTAAGGAGTTTTTAAATATTTATTTTAATTTTAAAATTATAACAAAGTTAAAATAAGCTTTACGATGAAAAATATTCTTAAATTTTCTATGTTTAGAAAAATACTTTTTTTATACACATTTAAAAATGGATTTTGGCTTAAAAGTGGAAGAGAGAAAGATGCTCCAATCTAGAGAAAGATAGGTAAACTGTACTAAAGCCAACGCTCCTGGCCTCTAGCGAGAGAAATATCAACTACCAGCTTGTGAATGCAGAGCCATCTGTCGGTAAAGAACGATATTATTAAGTATTACGTAGCTAGTTTCTAGGTTTACTGTAGATGTCACCCTTAAGATGAAATCAAAGTCGATCTATTCTCAAAATATAATCATAAAACAGCATATGCACTTTTGATTGTATTAAAATATATATATAATTCTTCCCTAAGATAAACGAGTTTAATAAAAATGTTAAGTCTATAACATTTTTAATCTAAAAAAATATTTCCGTTAGAGTTATTTATTTTATTGACTGTTTAGTTCATGCTTGCATTTTATGTTTGGGTAGGATCTAGACTATTCATTGATTAATTTAGTTAAATAAAATGAATGCGTTTACTTATATTCGAAGATTATTTTAACTGTGATATCTGTATCGTTAATACCAGATTTATAAAATGTTAACTTAATTTCAATTAAACCTGGTCACCCCATACTCTACTTGAACCATTTGCATATTTCTACAGAATAGTGTGTTTTTTTTTCATCAATTTTTATAATAATTAAGATCGATTTTGAGTTTATTTGATAGTAAGAAATTAAATATGCCTTATACTATACATCTATTATATTTTTCTATGAGATGTAATGCATTAGATAATTCATCCTATTTTATGGAAATGATTAGTTTTCTATATTTGAAAGGATAATTTAGGGAATAACCTAATTACAATGATTTAAAAATAAAATTTTAATTTTCTGAAAATAGGGCTAACGTTTTTACTAATAACGCTGAGTTGACTATTTGTTTTAATTAATAATTTTATTTTTTGTGTCCATATTAAAATTTCAGTGACAGTAAATTTTTTTGGCTTTTCTTTGTTTTAAAAATATATTCTCTCTGTTAGCTTTATTCATATCTGAATAAATAGTTGATTACATGTTAAATCCCTTGTTATTATAAATGTAATATAAATAATATAAAATGATATTATTATAATATGCAAAACATTAATTGTATACATAAAAGTCTCATGTTAAAGTATGTATTACATAATAATATCTAAGGCATTACAAAATATACGCTAGTTTTGATTAAACTTTCTATTTTAAATAATAAATTGTAGATGGCAGCAGCTACTAAGGATTACGTTTATTGATTTTACCCAGTGGTCTATGAGTACCCGGAAGAGGCAGTGGATTTTAAGGGGATGAGATGGATTTAGATTTAATGAAACAAAATAATTAAAAAGTGCTAAGGCCTAACGTAGATACAAATTCAATTATTACTTATTTGAAATTTTTCGTTGAATTTGCAAATAAAAAATAAATAAACGATATCCAATCAATAACAGCTAAGCTCTCTCTCAAACACATGTGATTGGATTACATCCTTAAAATTATATTATATTTTTCAAAATAGTAATACTTATAGCAAAATTTTTAATTCAATAATTATTTTAATGTAATACTAAAATTTTACGATTAAATTTCTTTTTTTAAATAAAACTAGTTATATTATATTTAAAGTGTCAATAATAGACGTCAAGATTTCACTTCTGAGATTAAATACATTACCTACGCAACTAATACATGGCATTAAACCTCTAAAATTAATTGTTGTACTTAAAAGTGCAAAACCTATCCCTATTTTGACCTAGCTCTATCAGGTCCTCCTCATTAATTCCATTAAATTTTCAATCAAATAAAAGGTGAAATACAACAAACTTTACTAAATTGTTAGCTTTAATTTAAAAAGTGTAAATAATCAAATATTCCATAACTAGTCTTATCTTCCATCTGACACATTTAATCCAAACATTTATTTATATATATTTCAGTATTATAATTATGACTCATAATTACATCAAAGATAAGTCACAAATATTGTATTTTTACTATCGTTGAGTCCAATGCTCTATTATTTGAAATAATTCATTAAACATTTAAAGCTATTACAGAGAAATTCTACGCTATTGAACGGTTTTATACATTGAGGGCTGTGTTAAATATTTAATTTACTAATTTGCCATTCATCATACTAACACGAGTGCTTCATAAAATCTACCTCTTAATCCCCTTAAGATATAACATATTTTTAATAGTTTTGGCCTATTTATTGCAGTTTTCTTTGGTACATTGGGGACTCAGTTCTAAATAATCTAATAAAAAATATATTTGTATGATAATTTATTTATATTTTTTATAATTAATAAATTTATTATTTCGTATTGTAAATAAAATAAAATAAAATCTTTACTATATTTATAATAATATTTAGTGTAATGTATTTTATAGGAAAGAAGGGGAAATATATATAAAAGGGATCTATCGTATTTATCAACTTTAAGTCCAATGACGTCATTAAAAAACAGTACATAAAATAGATGATTAAAGAAAAGTGGGCTAGCTCAGATTTAAAATGAATACAATACTTTGGGTTCAAAACCAACATTTACATTTAACAACAACAAACATTACTACATCGGGGTGGATCTCAAAATAACAATACTAATGCATAAAATCGAACACGCGACTCTCTCCGAACCTCTGATCCATGTTGGAAAAATAATATACCTTTACTGCACCTAGTCAACAATGAACTCAAATTGCTTACAACAATACCGTTTTCCAAGGTCAGCGTCCCTTGGAACTGCTTGCAGGTGAGACATCGCTAAATAGGCAGTTGCTCTTTTGTAAGATAACAATACAAAATACGAAAATAATAATTAAAATTGTTACTAAGATATAAATCTACAACACAATGAAGGTGAATTGGAGAATATAAATATGAAATTTTGTTAATTTTTAAGATTCAAATAGCCATGCTTGTTAGTCTTCTCTTAAGATACTAATTTAAGATTACATTTTATATAATATGATTAATGTAAATATTATTCAGATGGAACGCACTATTTTATTTGGTATGGGCATACGTTATAACAAACGGATATAAATTAAATATGTTTAGAGTTAGATCTAAGCGGTTATATTAAACAAGCCCATATTTAATAAAACAATTTGTAATACTTATATATATATATATATACATTTATAGCAAATAATCTCAATGAGGTTGGTCGTTGAGCGCTAAAACAATAAATAATAAAAGAAGTCATTATATTTTAACGAAGTCATTATTCTGGCAAAAAGTTTCATTTCCTGATTCAATTGTTGAAACGGATTATTACGTTTAAAATAAAATTCTATTGTTGGTGCAATAATTTGAAATTAATATTATTCTTTGAATTGGGAGTAATAAATTTTAAAAGTTTGAATGAAGTCTAGTCGAAATTGTAGTAGAGAACAAAGCATGAATCACGACTAAAATTTAGGTTGATATCACCTCATGTTAATGGAGTCTTGTAATGTCTTCTGCGTTGAAAATGTTAGTGGATCAGAAAACATCACTTGTAACTCATAGCCGTGGTCTGGAGGTAATTAAAGCTGTCCCAAGTCGTTGTACCATCTTTTGAGTAATTTGCACTAATAAAACTTGCCAATATCCCTTTTTAACTCCATTGAATCTGTTCAAGTCTGTGTCTTTTCTGATCCAAGATGAAAGGCCACTACCGTTGAAAATAACAAGTTTAAAATTAGTATAAAGAGAATGTATTAAATGTAGTATGACAGATCGCCACATGGCATGATAGTCGCGTCAAAATAAATAAACACTTAAGAATAAATAAAAACTAGATAAAAAAATATAAATCGACAGAACTAAAATACTTACAATACTGACATAAAATTACTTTTGAAAAGTATCACTACCCGTATCTGTGATTAAATGGCTTGACGTATAACTATAATAAAATGATAGATTTTAGTGATGATGGGGATAGGGGTTCAAATCCCTGATGGATCTAATTATAGCATTTTTTTAAAAATATTCTTACACTCTAAGTTTATATAAATTATGGTTGCGTTTCCTCTAAGATTCCACCTTTCACATTCCTATAGCATTGTTGTAATTCGTATGTGTAACTTTGTATAACCATTGCTGGTAAAAAGACTCTGCTTTAAAAATAAGGGGTGTTATTTAAGATGAATACTAACTATGGCTAAAGCTATAGGTTTTTCAATCTTAATTTAAGAAATATAATACATTTCAAAATGTTATTTAAAAAAATAGCATTTATTAATTTATTATAACCTTAACGGTAACAATTTGTTGAAAATTATGCAGTCCGAAATGACCAGATTATCATCAAATAAATTTTAATCGCCATGTATTTAAAATTTTGAGCTGTAGAATGATTGGTATCTAGCTAGTTATTGTGTTATTGGTAATTTATTATTATATTCTTGATTTGTTCTTATCTTAACCAGTATATGAATAATATAGACTAAAACAAATTAACAATTTAAATATCCAGAAGTTAAATAGCAACTCTTCCGATGCTTTAGTTACCGGTAATGTAGCAATTATTTCAAACAAAAAATAAGTTAACAATTATCTAACAATATTTTTAATAACTTTTATTTTCAACGTGTCGATTAAATGATTAAATGGGATTTCAAATATATATTTATACATAACAAATCCTATTTATTTGTTAAATATATATTTAGAAACTTTTCTTAAATACGCACATATTTATATCACTATGTTTAAAATAAATTATATTATGGAGAGCACATACTATCTTTTATCTTAATAAATATACATTCGTAATATCTGTTGAACAAAATGATTAACTTTCTTAAATGAACATTCCAACAAATACCATAAAGAGAGTGATATACAATTCTAAAGAAACATTGAAAAAATAGGATCTCTTTCTCTCAAATAGCAAAACAAGCCATTTCGCATATAAAAATTTTAGTTAAATATTATAAATTAATATTTTCTAATCGCTCATAAATTATTTGTTTATCAAAATGTATTTTAGTCCCACAACTTAACGATAAGCTATGTAATATATCAAATAACGGTGGATTTATGAACATTTGTAAGCTTCTGCACAAGTAGGTTTTAAACCAATTTCATGAGAAAATAAGAATAACCTTTTGTTTTATGTTAATTAAATTTGTTTTATGGGCGCTATTTATTACTACACACATACACACACATAGATGCACAGGCATATAAAGGGAATTGCAAAAATAAAATTTTCTGTTTCATAAGGTCATGAAAACGCCAATATACCACACAACCACAACCTCAAACTGACATTCACTATATTTTTCTCTCCAAGAGACCGTTTTATATATAGTTTTCAAGTAATATAGTTAGTAAATAAATAATTATGTAAGCCTCCTTACCGGGTCCTAAATAACAACACGGTGATGTCCCCTTAAGGTCTGAAAATCAATTATATGAAATGTGCTGCTATCTAGCACCCAACAATGAAAGCTTCTATATAGAAACAGTTACAACAACTGCCGCTAGATCGCATTATCGGTTCAGCATAAGATTCTGTTTCACAAAACTCTGTGTGTTTAAAATTTGTTTAAATTATAAAATTATTTTACTTATATTATAACATCTATTTCATATTTAAATATTGTAATCCCAATAATATTATATTTTAAGATAAAATTAATAACATAATGAAAGCAAACCAATTTAGGAAAGCGTTTTTTTATCTAAACTAGGTGTCTTCACTTTTGGCTTGATAAATTTTTTAACAATGCTTAGTTAACATAAATAAATTCTTTGCGGATTATCATGATTTATTATTTACACTATGCAGTATTTAGATACAAACATAATTTCACATTTAAACCTAAACGATGCTATAAAATAGGGTTATCTTTTAATAAAAAGGTATCTTTGAATGTATATTAGTACAAAATATATTTCCCTTCGCCAATCCTTTAACTAATACAAGAATACCAGAAGAAGGAAATCCATTTCATCAGGTCTATAAGTTCATTCACGAGGTTAAGAGTCATGACAATGACTCGGTACTCAAACAACAAATCAGCCCTGTCGCAGACACCCTGGTTTCGCGTAACTGTCAAGTCAGATGTTTTGAGTCGGGCAACAGCCGAACGGCGTGAAGGAAATGTTTTCAAGATAAACAATTCCAATTTAAATTCAAAAACTGATATATTATGATTGTATTTGGCTCATCAATTTCAAGGAGATCCTAGAAATCCAGTTCTTCCATTTTCTTTAAAACAACAATATTTATTTTAAAAAAATAATCAGGTTTTAAATTATATTTGAGATATTATTTAATTCTCTAAAAGATTACTTAAGTTTTCCAAACTTCTTCTATCTAAATTAGTTGAGAAAGTTAAACCTATATAGTTACGTTAATAAAAAGATAAAGCCCTTTTGGAAAAATAAAAAAATATAGTCAGTGAAAAACATTTTAGTGTGGGGGGCCTATCATCATTAATATATTAGTATAGTGCACATTTAATACATACATAATATCTTTGTCTATTTGATTTATTTTAATGCCTGAAAAAATAATGGATATATTAACAAAACTGGATATTTAAGATCTTTATAATAACCTATAATATTAATACCAATAACAAGTAAATAATACAGTATTAAAGAATATTTATGACTATGTATTATCAAAAAGCCATTCATTCTATGATAATTGTACTGATATATTTATAAAATATGACCATTTTAGATAATATGTCTTGATGTGTAATTATATTAAAATTGTATGAGCATCTATAATAATCTTCGAATAAAATGTATATAACCATTTAATAATATAGATTAATGAGAGGCTTTTAATAAGTTTATACTTACAGAATAAAATATTCTCGATAAATAATTCAACCCCCTGTTCATTTGATCTCTCAACTCGTATTAAATAATATCCGAACATAATAAAAGTTGATTTATTTTAAATTCGGATAATTTATCTATTTTTTAAATTATATAAATATAATTCAAGTGATATATGAAGATTTTTTAAACAGTAAAGAGATTAATTTCACACCATTATTTGAATATATCAAACAGTTGCTATTAAACATTACTCTCTATTGATTCTAATTTTTAAATATTAATCAGGGGTTGACAATCACAATAATATTGTACTAAGTATGTATGCATGTATGTATATTTGCTCAAATATAATGATATTCTCTCTACATTAGTAAGTACCAATGAATAAAAAGGATCTTTTTTAAATTCAAAGTGAAGTTAAAGATATTACTAACTATTTGGAAAAAAAATTAGTTTGTTCTATTCAATCAGTTGGTTTCAAGGTATTGATGTCTGATCATGCAGTAAGTGAATATTTTATAATATTTATTTGTTAAATACATTAACTAATGAAATTATTATAAGTATGGTTTTTAAAGGACAGGTTTAGTAACAAAGCTAAAAACAAAATAAAAGTGTATCAATAAAATGAGGACATTATTTTTTTTTTCAAACATTTTATTACAAGAAATACTTACAGGTTTATTAAAGGGTATATAAAGATATCGGCAAAATTGAAGAAGCCTACCAGCATTAAGGTAGTGGGTTGAGAAAACCATAACTTAGTGCACCCGGCCTATATTATAAACTTAACCTCCCCTTTATCAGCCAATAAGAGGAATGAAGTTTCAACGCTCATAACCACGTGATCATCAGTATCAATGATTCTTGTCGAGTGTATTTCAGGTATGGAGAGAGTTCAGTTAGGGTTTATTGGGATGTATTTTCATTAATGAAGTCTCACTTTCAGACACGAAAATGTGACTTCATTTCTTCTATATTCTACCTTACTAATCTTTAACAGATTATTGTAAAAATGTGTATATCCCGTACATGAAATAATATTAAGGTTAAAAAAAATATAAACACCATATTACCTTTTTAATAATTAATTGGCTGTAGCTACAAGATAAAGATAATGTTTAGTAAGATATATTAAAATTTTTAACAACGTGTTTATTAACAACAGAATAAACATAGAGCATATACTTTAATGTATTTTACGATTCTTTTTCATTTATAATTTTCATTTGTAGCCACTGGTTTGATACCCCCTTTAAATTAAACTAGATCGTCAATATCTAACTAATTTCTTTCTGTATAAATCGAAGGTTTTGGAATAGTAAAGAGTCATACCAAACGTTTTTAAATATTCGTTCTAATTTACATCTCAGGTTACTACTTTTTTTTAAAAGAGAATGTCACAATTTTATGACATTATGAACCATGCTATAAAAGTTTATATACATTAATCGATTAACGTAAAATATGTATGTGTATAGAATTAATAATCTTTAAAATGCTGTAGTTATTTTATTTTTGTATTTTCATTTCTTTATTTGGGTGTGATATATTATGTCCCAAACATTCGATGGTTTTACAATCAATAATTATTTTAAATTTCTTTTTCGGTGTATAACTTTATATATACACTATTTATGAGTATAGGATGATTAATTATTTAAAATATTAATTACTCAATATATATAATATAAAAAATATTCTGATGTTTTTTATATAGTTTATATACGTATACTAATTTTATTTGGTAAATAAAGTTATTATAAATACTAATTAATAATATGTCCGAAATAAATTAGGCTATTAGTTAATATACAAATAATTAAGACATTATTAAATATAACATATATTTATATAATTTAATTTTATACCATTTTTGTATTGTATACATATTAATTATTTATACATTTAAATTATATATAATTTTTAATGTTCAAATATTATTTATAGTAATAATATGTAATAAAATATATTAAAAAAGATTATATCGGTTCTTATATTCAGTTAATAATATTATGTTTACAATGAAATATATATAAAGTTCTGGTTGACGTTCTCAAACTTATTTATCGTACGGAACATAATAGAATCCCAAAATTTCTTGAGGAATCCATAGTTATGTGTTCATGTCTCATAGCCTTATCTTCAAACAAATAAATTTTGAGCTTTAATTAAATAGTATGTATTTGAGTACTAAGACTATATTATAGGATAATATTTAAATTATAAACTAAGATAATAAAAAAATTATTTTATTTTTCACATTTATGTCACGTAATATAGCCACTTTTTAATAAATATTTTTTTACATTTCTAATAATTTAATAATAAATTAATAATTTAGTTTTATTTTCATTATTAAACTTGATATTCTGCCCATTAGCTGGATTTTTATCAGTTTTAAGCACATAAATTTAATAAAATTTATAATGTTCCTACCGTCATTAAACATAATCGTATCGAGGAAATCCTTATACAACGTTTGCAAAACCTCAGAGATTTGCGATACCCAGTTTGAGAAACGGGTCTTGTCTAGAGAAAGTAGCTCATCTACTTTACAATATCTTAAGACCCCCCAAACACGGAGCAGGATTAGTTGCTAGATCGCTCGCTTGGTGTAGATCGGTGCACGCTGCTAGAGAATGACGTCACTGATGGCCTGACTACTGGCTAGCCTGCTGGTTTCCCTTGATAGGTCCAGCGCTATTTTCTTCCGTGCTTGGTTCCCTGCTGGCTCGGGAGGTGCTCCAATCAGAGAGTAACATTAAGTCACGTGATCAGCATCTCTCTCGTTAACTAACCGTATGGCTTTCAGACGGTGAGCCTTGCGTGGAGACAGCCCAGCAGTGCTGACTGCTTGACACCCAGTAGCACAACACGCACAGCAACGATCAGCGAGATTCAGCAGGAAATCTAACAATAAACCTGCACCGTGTGTGGTGGGCTTTTGTATAACTTATTTCTCTGACAAATATAAAAGTGTCAGAAGTATAAGGAATACATTATTATACTACTATAAAGCCACATGGCTGACTCACTCACTCACTCACTCACTCACTCACATTAATGTTTACCTTCTTCCAGAAGAGCTATAAACTTGAAATTTGGCAAACTTATAGCTTTTATCCTGTAACCGACGGTAAAATTCCAAAGAGCTAATATTTTTAATTTTTTATTACAGAAAAGAATTCAAAATTGCGGAGAAACTTTAAAGTCGGTACGGACCCTTATTTGGAAGTCTCTTTGTGTCTAAACGGTAATACCTATTAAAAAAAACTGTTCGGGAATTAAATTATTTTACATACACTTGCACAGAAAACGCACTGGGGGTTTGGGGTGGGGGTGGGGGCGCTCCAACGAGCCAATCGAGTGGAATAAAGAAACCAATCCCTGTAATAAATGAAGGGAATGTGTCGTTTGTAGGATAATGCATTTGAGTGGACTTTGAAAATATATGTACTGGCTCAATGAGGAAACTATTTCTAACTTTATTTCCCTAGTAACCCTTTTCAGTTCTGGCCAGGCTTTACAGCTAATAGTGTAACAGTTGAGGATCCAACAAACCTTCGGGTTAAGTGCTATAAATAAACTATATATATATATACTACATCTGTATAGTTAATACGGATGTATAAATACTAAATATATTTTCGTGTATCTCTCAGTTAATAAAAACGACATATTAAACAAACCTTCGGTTCGCAAACGTTTAACTTTAAAAAATATATAAATATAAAATATTAATATCAAAGCTAGTAATGGTTTAATTAAAAAAATAGAGGTTAGTAAGAGGATAGTTTAAAAAAAACACATCTGAATCAACGTTGAGAGGAAATATTTAAGCCATGGAGATACATCTGCTGCGGAAGACTGCTCGCGATGTACCTAACCACGACTGGAATATTGATCTCTCCATCAACAGCAATCCAGTACAAAGCTATCCTGACGCATTAAAAACTTGATACTTGTAGAGCTTTCTGCAGTTACGATCGTTGCAGATGTAATTAAATGAACGTGTCTTTTATTTGGTCTAGTTTCCGTAAAATGTCCTGGCGTAAGTCCAAGCATAGAACCTTTTGAACCTAGCTTTGATAATCTTTAATGTTAGAGTAGTTAGCAATTTGCAGATGTTATGTATGGTAGGATTTCGTTGAGAAATGGATAAACATTTATGTCAGTGAGTGATTCAGCCATGTGACTTTATAGTAGTACTCGCTTTGCTCGTTAGGGGCTCTGACCCTAAGCCCCCTATGAGTTTTCTTTGCAAATGGATGTAAGCTTATATAATTACAGAGCTGTTTTTTGATAAGTGTTACCGTTTAGCCACAGGAAACCTCCAAAGAAATGTACTAACAAAATTTAAATTTATTCAGCCATTTTGAATTAATTTAGGGGGTTCAAAATTTCAATTTTTAACTTTTTGTAACTTTCCCGTTGGTAAATTTGTCAAATTTCAAGTTTCTAACTCATCTGGAAGTGGGTGAACATTAATATAAGTGATTCAGCCTTGTTGTTTTATATTAGTATAATTTAATAATATAATAATAACCAAGAATATGTAAAATGCATTGAGTCTGGTCAGTTTAATTAACGGTAGTTTCTGCTTATTTCCGATATCTCTAGTTTAATGACTGTATATTATTATATTATGATTTATTATATTTAGAAGTTTAAAAAATACCTTTTGGATTTTATAAATATAAATCTATAGGTAAATTAGTTAGTATTGTTGTAAAAAGATTTGTTATGATTAAGATGTTTTAAATAACTTTTTGTCATTTATATATAAATTACAAGTTAGTATATGTATACTATGTCTTTGTTCTTCTGGATTGAAGAAGACAAACCCAGAAGGTAGTTCGAAGAATCCAAAAATAAAGTTTATATGAGAATGCATTAATAATTGGTTTGTAGAAATGAAAATTCAGATTAACTTTGTATTTTCCTTTGTTTGTTTGATATTTTCCTTTGGCTATTAGTAACGCCACCATTTGGTGAAGAACACGTCTTGCTATTCAGTAAAGATATTTCTGTAGTGAACCTACTGGGTTATCAACAACAAAACCAACAGTTAAGGTAATCATTTGCTGGCTCTACAGTAACCCCGTGGCTTCTTTGGTGCTGACTGACAGCTCACAGCTGACTTCTGACAGTCAACATTTAGGTATATATCTAAGTTTTGACTGCCAGAAGTGACAGCTGCTAAACACATGTTTTTGCAGATCCTCTGGTTCGGCGTAGGGATACATAATTTGTTCTGTTAACATTTTAAAGCTGTCAGTCAGCACCAAAAAAGCCATGGGTACCATTAGTAAAGAATAAAAAGAAAATTTATTATTTTCAGCCTGTCAACTTTAGTGGGGGGAGACTAACACCACAAACAATTAAGAATAAATACGTTACTCTGTAAAAAGCTATTCATTATTGAAAGTAGATTAATTCAAAAAGGCTAGTAATTCCGTAGTTTATAAACCTTAGCAAAATAATAAAGGGAATCCATGTTGCATTTTCAAGAGTCACTTTTGTATCCATCTGGGAGACTGTAAATTATTTTGCTTAAATAACACCTAGCTTGGTTTCAGAAGACTTTAAAAATACCCAATTTATCAATATTTTAACTAATTACTGTACATTGACCAGAAACTCAACTAAACTGTATTCAATTAACTTTTTTTTATATATTACTATATACATTTTGCTATTATTATTATTATTATTATTATTATTATTATTATCATCAGCGCGTCTTACTACCGGTTCGGTTTATACGCACTTATACTAATGTTAACATGATAAGATGATTGCGAGATGAAATGGAGGTCCTACAGACTAACGTAGGATCCGAACCACGGTGGAGGCCTGGCATTGCACACATTTAAGATGTGATTAATACCTTTCTGGTCAGAGTTGAAGGAAGGGTTTGGTAATCACATAAATCTTTACAGGGATCGCGGATTGAGCCCCGGACCCCCAACATAGAAGTCCGACACCTTACCCTTAGACCTCCAGGTCACATTCAATTTACTATTCTTCTCAGGGAAACGATTTTTAAATTGTGTATGTGAGCCATTGTTTAGTTTCAAAAGAGTAGGTTTCATTATGGTGTTCTTTCTATCTTATTGTATTATGTAACATGTCTCAATTTAAGACTGGAACAGTTCACTAAAGCATCCAGGCTATCAGAAAGTTTAACTAATTGTATATCCAACAATCTCCGGTTGTTTCCCTGCACTAACCACCGTTTTTAATTCTTAGTTCCTAGGACACCTGATGATCTAAAGGTCAGTGATTGTATCTAATGAAGCTCACTGATTATGGTGAACACTTAGGAGACGTCACACAATATATAAATATAATTTATGTGCGCTCTGGTATCTGCTACACTCTAGAGTTGGTTGTAGTGTAGGTTATTTACACTTGGTATAACAATATACAATTTTTAATATAGAGTTTAAACAAAACCCATCAATCCATTTAAGATATGTGGCCAAAAATGGATAGATATACAAACAGACCATACATAATTTTAAACTCCACTTTTGTAGGTTTGGGAGGGCATAAAACAATGATTCATCATTATCTAGAAATGTACACTTTTTTATGATTTCATTATTTTCTTTGTAGATGAAAAATTAAAAGTATGATAATTTTTTTTAAAAAGGTACTTTTTTCAAATATCTTTATATATTCAAGTTTTAAATAGAATAGTTTGGATTTATTTTTCACACAATGTATGTTCTAGTTTGTTGTCGATTTTCACTCAACAAATATACACGGGGAGTAAATATACCTCAAAAGAAAACCAATATCATATTCTAAGATAGAAAATTATATTCGTCGACTAATGATAAATTCTGACATAAATATGAATGAAATAAACTAAAGTTGTTACACTTTTTACTAAGTGAAAACACTGGTTTGACGTGTAAATAGTAATAAAAGTTAGGATACAAACGCACAAACTTTCTTATGTTGTGTACTATAACTTCGAAAAAAATATTTAAAAATCGAGTTATAATAAATTAGCCTTGTGTAAGTTTTCATAATAAGCATATGAATATATTATTGACTTAACCACAATCAACACTATATATGAATATTAAAGTAAATTGTTAAACTATTTTAGCAAATATCTAAATAAAAAAAAGTCTTTGTTAACTACTCTAAAGTCATTTGTCATTTGTTAAAACCAAAATCTACTCTTAATTATCATGAAAAATATTTTCAAGATACCCATTTTAAACCAATATTCAAAATTAATTTAAAAATTTCTTAAATTTTACATGTGTAAACTACATTTATATGTATTTATTAGAAAATTTGTTTTTATTAATAATGTAAAATGATACTCCAAAAATTATTATACCTAAACCGCAAAATCCATTTCTTATTATTTTTCTATTTCAAAAAAATATTCCCACTTTTCAAAGAATTTTAGAGTAAAATTTTATTAGTTTTTTTTATGTCAAACACATCCCAGATATGTAATTTTAACAAAATAATTAAATCTGTAATCTAAGCATATATAATCAAAAAAATCATTAATTTGTAGATCATCTTTAATTTGAGGGATAGACTTTTTTTTAAAAAATAGATAAAGCCCTATAAAATCTAAATTTCAAGTTTCAAAAGAATCTAACAAACCATTTAGGAAAAGTTTCCATAAAGATGTTGATATACATACAATTCTGTCAGTCCTCATGTCTGTAACATAAAGTTTTGGGGTTCGTATTTACATAAAACGTAAATATTTATCATTATTTTCGGATAGGTTTTATCCGTGATCATAATACTTTCTTTTGATATGAAAAAGTAAAACGAAAAGATTAAGGGCTTCTATATTTTCATATGAATAAAATTTATTTATTTTACTCGTGGGCAGCATTGTCTAAGGCATCACTCTCAAATGAGACTGGGCTTCCAATCAAAGAGAGCTCATGGTTCAGAACCCAGTCTGATGTGATAAGTTTATCCTCAGTAGTGTTCAACTTTTCCTCAGCGAAATTGTGAGTTCATTTCCTTTAAACTTAACCTTCTTTCATCTCTAACACTTCAAAGCTATTAGTAGGGGAAATTAGGATAAAACCTGGTACCTAAGGGTTCTAGTTCAATAAAACCATTCTAAAACGCAGAAGAAAGCAAACAAAGAAACAGCAGCTTTTGGAGGGGTCTAGACTTTTGCAAAATGACTTATGTTGAGCGAAAACTATGCTATCTCAGATAAAAATTTAAATTTTCTGAAGGTCCTTAAACTGGTTTCTATCGCACAGGTTGGGGTAAAACTAGTTATTCATAAGAGAAAACCATGCACACGTCTCCCAATAACCACATTTTTATATTTATTTCAAATTTCACACCTCAGATATTACAGATATTTAATTCAATAATATATTTCTATAAATCTTTCGATTATTGAGCAATACAGATCACTATTTTAGGTGAATTTGTTTGGAAACTTCAGTGCAAAAACCACAAACGTAATATTCCCCTATGTCAATCCCACTGCAGGCTTCATGACTCCATTCTTTGCACACTGGGAACTTTATCCAAACTTCACCTGATCTTGAGAGCACGAACAGCTTGTTGCAAAACGTGCAGCCCATATCCACATCGTCTTCATATTCGGAGGATGTCCAGTCGTCTTGACGCGTTTTTTTTTATGTTTGCTTCTTTGCTGTTTGTTTTCCTGTTGCTTTGCTCTTTGATTTTCCTGCAGTTTGCTCTTCTTCCTCTGGTCCTTTATGCTCATCTTAAAAAAATTGTTTCGTTTTTAACTGGTTTTATAGGTTTAGCCAATTCTTCAAGTTATTTTATATATGGTGTCGAAGTCAAAATTTCCGGTTTTACTCGGTTTTTAGTGTAATTCTTTTTTGGCTTTTCATTTCTTTTGGAACCAACTTGAGAAAGAGCGGAAAAATCTGGAACGATGATTAATCACCATTTGACGTGGATGTTTGGGCTTGGTCATATTTAGATGTTGATGGCTTGGCTGTGTCGATTTTAGAAGTTGATTTTTAGTTAGTGTCAATTTTAGATATTTATGGTTTGTCAATGTCAATTTCCGATGTTGGTTACTTGGTAATGTTAATTTATAATGTTGCTTGCCTGGCAGTGTCAATTTTAGATGTTGGTGGCCATCGTGATGATAAATATTATTATGGAATATGATAATACTGTGTGTGGGGTAAAATCGGGTACTACCAAGTTTTCCACAACGCTAAGTACCCGGTTTTAACCCGTACGACTACTAAAACTAAACATGGCATCCCTTTCACATAATACAAGATATAGACTGGGAAAAGTTGTCAAAATATCTTGTAAGAGATACATAAAAGAATTATAAATTCACCACAACGAATAACTGCTGTAAGAATTTTGTATTTAGTCACAAAGACATAAAAATAATGAAAACGCTTCTCCCAATTTCTTAATGTTCTCGCAAAATGAATACTGGAAACCTCACCCTTTTTATCTCAAAACCAACAGTTTACAGATCTTCCTGATGCATTTTCATGCCACAGGTGCTAGATCAAAGGACCAGATGGAAAGAAACGTGGGTACACTTTTGACCCACCAGCCCGGTTTCACCCAACTTTCCCCTATATGTAAGTGCAATCTGAATGGGTAGTGAAACGTGGTGATAAATAAAGCCACATTATCTGACCGCTATAAAAGTCACTTACTCACGTATTCATACGTAAATTCATGTTTTCTGAATCAATCACTTTTGGTGGATATTATCAATACCTATTAATTATACAAGTAAAATTTCATCAATACTGACCAGAAAAAGGTTTGTTTTATATACCATATAATATTTAAGAGAAAGAGTATGAAACTGCCAGTAAAGGTTCCTCGAAGAGGAAACAAAATAAAAGAAGAGTAGGTAGGAAAGAAAAAGATATTTTAAAAAATCGTAGCAAACAAAGAGTAAGCATGCATTGCATGAAAAAAAGATGAACTATCTACTGTATAAAATATAGAACTGTATAATAAAAAAAGAAGGAAATATAATGGAAAAATTTTTCTCCTACTTTGAGGTACATAATTTAATAGTAAAAAGACGGTGCATGAAATATCGTATTTGGTCATAGATTTATTTTCTCTCCTTCTTTCTTTTACCTCCATTCATGTGTGGAATATTCTACACTCCTTTGTTGTGGCAACTTCGCTCAGTAAGAATGTACCCATCACTCAGCCAAAATGTTTAAAATACAATGGTATGTATAGTTTTATGGAACTACTGCTCTATTATGTCCATAATTAAACTGCCTTTCACTCTTTTCCTAAAACCACCCTACCTTTTTTTGTTTTGTCTATATTAAATTACAAACTCAATGGTGTCAGTCAACAATAAAATTATACTGACAGATAGGCCTCCGTCTCCTGTCCAAGATAGTACCAACTTCTGTGGATAGAGAGAGTAATAATGTCAGCACAATAATCCGTCCAGACATTAAAATCAGTTTTATAAAACATAGCCACTACTTTTTCGTTCAATTAACTCCTCATTTGTCACTATGAGGCTGAGTTGACCTCTTTACATATTGTTTTACAGAAAATCTGCGAGTGTCAGAGATAGAACCAGGGACTTATGAATCTTTATCCAAGAACTTCGACCACTAAAGCATGTTAATTTTTGAAAATAGGCCTTCTTCTAATAATTCTTCTCCCATTCTTTTAATAAATAATCTTATATATAAAATTCTCGTGTCACAATGTTCGTTCCCGTACACCTCCGAAACGGCTTGACCGATTCTCATGAAATTTTGTGAGCATATTGAGTAGGTCTGAGAATCGGCCAACATCTATTTTTCATACCCCTTAGTGATAAGGGTTGTCCACCCTTAACATTTTTCTATAATTTTTAGACATTTTTTAAATATCTTTATATAATTCTTATACCAGAGTGTAACGGGCAGCGTGGGGGGGGAGGGGTGTTGTGAAGCTTATATAATTATGATACCACAGTGG
>CABFOW010000181.1:274090-301302 GCA_902141385.1 Timema californicum
AATTTTAGACATTTTTTTAATATCTTTATATAATTCTTATACCAGTGTGTAACGGGCTGGGGGTGGGAGGGGGGGGGTTGTCAAGCTTATATAATTATTATACTACAGTGGTTCACGGGCAACGCCGTGTGGGACTGCTAGTATAGAATAAATAAATACTAGTTTTATATACACTATAACCTTTTTAATACGAACTAACCGAGACCAAAACTTGTTTGGATTAGCGAAAATTCGGACTAAGCTTAAGAACACTGGTATACAGAATTTTTATAAATTTTAAACTACTGTTTAATGAGTTTGATCAAATTTTTTTATATTTAACTAGTGTATAGGAAATAATATATAATTTTATTATTTTGTATTTACAAGGCAATGTCGGTGTTTATTTATTTGTTATGTTATATTCATTATAAAGGTAGTGAGGAGAATTATGGGAAAATAATAAAATATGTAACGCATTTATATGCTACATTTACTTAAATTGTTATGTAATATCTTTTTAGTCAATTAAATCAAGATATGTAGACTTGGATGTTATTATTATTATTATTACTAGCACAGTGTCTTACTACCCGTTCGTGTTATCCGCACTCACGCTAATGTGTAATTGTAGGGTGATCGTGAGATGAAATGGAGGACCTGCAGTTTAACGTGGAATTCAAATAACTGTGGAGGTCTGGCATTCCACACATTCACAAGTTGTGATTAATACACGTCCTGTCTGAGTTGTAAGAAGGGTTTTGTAATCAGATAAATCTGTTCCAGGCCCAAGGATTGAAGCCCGGACTCCAGAACAGAAGTCAGACACCTTACCGATAGACCACCAGTTCATTGTTATTTATTCTTGACTTCTATCTTGAATGACTAAAATAAGTTTTACCTCTCAAATTAATTATTATAAAACCTGAGTGCGTTACTTCTATTACTAACGTATAAGTTAAGCATTTATTATTAGATCACTCTTTCTTAAAATTCTTATTTGACTTTGAGCTTGTTAACCAAAAAAATATATTTAATTTTTTGGAATTGTTATCCTTGTTTTCCTAAATAAGGTTTTTAGGAACATCCAAAATTCCATACTAACGTTGTTTGGTCCAATGGAGTTTTACTGTGAATTAAGCAATTTCATTTTCTTACAAAATTACTGATATGACGCTAAGAGTTTATTTAATTCATTCTCAGATAATATTTGAAAGTTCTAGATACATTAGCGAGTTTTATAAGAGTCGAAAATATATTTTAATGAAGATGAAATTTTATTAAACGATTCGGTGAAATCTTCTGAATATTTGAACAGTAGCATTGTTGGCAAAAGGCAGATATATAAGGAAACCATTTGGATGGAAATTTTGTATTTTCCTTTTTTTTCCCTAGTACCGTGCCTAAAAACTCTTAACAATGTAGAGGAAAACCTATTTTTTAATTCATATAGTTTTAAGGTATATCTTAGTATGTGAATATATCAAACATACCTAGTGTATATAAATTTAACTCCAATCTTACATTAAAATTGATTATTCTATCAGAGAAACCAAATACCTAAACAATATTTTTTAAATATCTCTTGATTGACAAAAATGCTTAAATTATAAATAACTGGAGATTTATCTCTCCACAAAACATTAATTAGAAAATATCATAAATAGCCTGGAATTTGTAATGAATTTTAATATGTATAAAGGAGTAGCTTACTATAGAAAACTTAAAAGAATTGAAAATATAAAATAGTAAACACATTTTTATATGAGTTCATTAATATCGGTAAATTATTTACTCCAACGTTCATAAAAACATTTTGTATTGCCTTTCAAGTATTAAGATCAAAATGAAAATGCTTTTTATTTCATATAAATATTTGTCTCTAATGAGCAAGGTCTCTTTTGTAAATCGGAATACCTTTTAAGGTAGGAGTTTTTACCGAGCCAATACTATTATTAGAGGAAATTTCTTTTTTTACGTGATGAAGTGAAGATTAAAACGTTTTTCAAACGTTGGCATATATATGTAAATCCAAAGTTTAATTCAGGTAGAGATTTGAAAATACCTTATTATTATATAGAAAAACGGTAAATAACTTTTATAAACCGTAAGTTATTTTAGGTTAAGATTATATTTCCCTAGGCCATTTACTAACTCGGAAGGGTTATTAACAAATTAATTATATTAAAGATGACCTGGCGGTTTGGTGGTAAGTTGTCAGGCTTCTCTACTAGGGGTCCTGAGTTCAATCCTCGGTCCCGGCACAGATCTATCTGATTTCTAAACCCTTACTTCACATCTGATTAGACGTGTATTAATCACAATTTGTGAATGTGGGGAATGCCAGGCCACCACCGTGGCTCGAGATCCCAGATTAAACTGTAGGTCCTTCATTTCATCTCACAATCACCCTAACATTACACATTAGCATAAGTGCGTATAGCCAGAACGAGTAGTAAGAGGCGGTGCTAATAATAATAGTAATAATAATAATAAATATTAATAATAATAAAAAATGGGCAAAATATATTATATACAAAGTGAGTAAATTACGAGACAGTTAAGAAGGCCTCAAAAGCTAATTGTCTGGATTTTTTTAGCCACCCAATTTTTATTTACTTGGTTAATATTTCAACAGTCACCTATTTTATTCAAATAAATCTTACAACTGAAACAACAGTTAGGATTTTTATATCTAATGATTTTAATACTATTAAAGAATTAAAAATATATTATATTTTAAGGTATTTTTACAATTGAGTATTAACATTACAATACTAGTTATTTAATACGAATTAGGAACAAATTATTTCTTGTTTGATTTTAAAATTAATAAATATAACGATACAATTATTTTCAGATATGTTATATAAAATTAATGCAAAAAAAATCTAAATATTAGTATTTTAACCTTAACGTTAAACATATTAAATGATTATAAAAAATAAAATAGGACGAAACTATACTCTATTTTAAATGTTATTAATAAATATTAATTCAAGCTCTATATAACTATAAGTATTATACTCAAGCAATAATATGTATTTCGTTAATAATTCAGACTAGCTAATTAAATAAAATTAAACAAACTAGAACTCTCTTTATTTTAATTTAATCGATACAGACTACTTTAATATGTTTTATCACTTTTTATAAAGACACATTAATAATTTTGCCGACATAAGTGGAAAATATAATAATATAATATAATCACCATATTATTTTATAAATCGATTAGGGATTCTTAAACAAAAACTAGATGTATTATATGTATATATATAAATATATATATATAATTCCTTAATATAGTATTTTATTTTATATAATATAATATATATCATATACTATAATATATACTATACCTCTTAGGTGAAACACGTGTAGTATAGGCATGTGGAATAACTACCCAGACCATATAATATAGTTTGACATCACGTAATATGTTGGAGCTTAAGTACAGTCCTGTTACAATGAGAGTGAATTTTCCTACATTCCTCCCCAATTTCTCTATCCACGCAAATGTAGGTATCTTTAATTTATTTTTTACCTTCCTCTTATATATCATAGTTTTTTTAATAGCACCGTGTCTTATTAATCGCGTGAGCTATAAACGTATGTACTAGTTACACTAATGGTTTTTGGTACAAGTAAAGTTATATTTATAGTTATTGTGTCCGAATTTGAGAGGAAGTAGAGTGTAAAACTATTTTGGAAATAGCACCCTCAGTACATCTGACCAAGAGTCAAACCTTGATCTCCCAGACATTGGCAGTTTAGTCTACTGCGAGAGTAGTGCGCTAGACCACGAGGCCACCGAAGCGGTTATCTACCATAGAAATGTATTTAATTTATGAGTATTAAAAGGTAATGCACTTTATTATCCAAGTAAGATATTTATTTTAAATTATTCTTTGATATAACTTCTTAAATATTTAATTTAAAAAAAATCATCCTCTAACGCTTCAGTAACAGAGGCTACTTCATTTCTCAAGTGTCATTCTCAAAGAGTATTTTTTTAACGTAAAGTTATAAAAATGAGCTGAAGTTTTTTTTTATTTAGCCCCCTCTTTATACTTTTTTCTATATTTCTTCTCAACACCCCACCTCCCCCTGCCCCCACACACATAACAACCAAAACTTTGGCAAGAGTTCCCCCTTATTTTCTTCCTCTAGGGGTTTTAGACATTGATCGCACCGAGGGAGAAATCTTTACTGCTCGGGATTTTGTGAGAAGGGGCCCCCAAACCACGACAAACAACAATATTTGGCCAACTCCCAGGGGAGTCTAAAAACCCTTTGGTTGAGTATAGATCACTTACTGTACATAGTAGCTCTTTCCATCGTAATTACACATACGTAAAGGAAAATAAATAATTATTATTATTATTATTATTAGCACCGCGTCTTACTACCCGTTTGGGCTAAACGCACTTACGATAATGTGTAATGGAAGGGTGATTGTGAGATGAAATGGAGGACCTACAGTTTAACGTGAGATCCGAACCACGGTGGGAGGCCTGGCATTCCCCACATATCACAAGATGTCTTGTCAGAGGTGAAGGAAGGGCTTGGTAATCAGATAAATCTATGCTGCGACCGAGAATTGAACCCCGGCCACCAGCATAGAAGTCTGACACCTTACCCCTAGACCACCAGGTCACCTGTAAATATATTATAAACAATATTTTTTTAATGGTGCATTTCACACAGCCTGGTTTCACTTTTTTTTATATTTGCTTAGGCAAGAACTATATGTTCCTGAGTGTGCTCGAATACAAGAAATACATAGCAAATATCCCAAAGTAAAAAGAAAGGCTTCCATGAGTATTTTTTGGAATAATTGTATAGTATTAAAATTAAGGGTAGTTAACTGAAGGTCAAAAAGAGAAAAAATTTAGTTTTTCAAAATATTCTCTCTAATGACTTGGAGATTTTCTTTTAATATCTGAACAATGTATAGCACTGCAAACAAAATAGATGTCATTTTTCCGTCAAAATGAATTTGAGGGTACTATACTTGCAAATCTATCAACAAAATTGGAAATGTCTGCTTAACAATTTAGATAAAAAAAAAACATCCCTTTATTATTGTACTGTTCAAATTAAACTCACTTAAATTTGTTATAAAGCCAATAATTTCTGAGTTATAGGCAAACATATTTTTATAGCGTCCCTTATTATAAATATACTAATGATTGTTATGATCTTTGTTGGACAGAGATGCTCCTATTTTCTCAATGTTTTTGTAACAGTGTATATTATTATATTTATTCTATTTGTTTGAGTATTTCTGTAATATAATAATATATTTATTTTCGAAACTCTAATGATGTTTCTATTTTAATCACAATAAGAGAAACAATATTTTTAGTGCAACGTACCTTTTAATTTAGGGGGGGAGTACTAAGTCTGAGATTATCGATCTATAGATGACACAAAAAATCTTATGAACCCTTCATATTCTCTGTATTGTTACATATAGAGATTAAACGCATTTATGAAATTTTTCACGGCCTTGGTTGTACGGCTTCCATAAAAATATTATATTAGTCTATATAACTATGAATATTTCCGTTGATACATTTTGTAATACATTTTTTCTAGAATTATGAATTTTAAATTTCAGAAACATAGAGATTTTCAAATAAAACATGTAAACGTGATAATGACATCAAAAGGGGTACGTTCAGCCTTAAATTATTATTTTTAATTGGTTTTTAAACAACTTGTAATTTAAAATTCAATAAAATACTCTTTGAATCAGTTTATTTAGTCTAATTTTCTTTAAATAGTAGCCTAATCAGCGTTTGAAAAATTGTTATTACTATATAACCCATTGGGTGACCTGGTGGTCTAGGAGTAAGAATTAAGACTTCTGATCTGAGGTCCGGAGTTCAATGCCAGGCCTTCACCGTGGTTTGGATCCCACAATAAGATTTAGGTCCTCCATTTCATCTCACAATCACCCTACCATTAGACATTAGCGTAAGTGCGTATAACTCGAACGGGTAGTATGACGTGGTGCTAATTTCAATTTCCTTTATTGTAGTGCCGGCTAACAGTCGTAACCCCTATAACAGGCCATCACTGAAAAGTACACAATTACTTAACAATATAACTATTTACACGAGAAAATAAGATAACTAATAATTGCTAAATAATTTTATATATTATTGAATTGATCCAAATAAAAAATAGCAATAAAAACAAATAACTAGGTAATGATGACAAGCAGTAACAATGTTCAAGAAATAAATTAGAATATTGTAAATTTAATAATAATAATAATAATTTGTCATTTGATCACAAACGCTTTGAGAAGAAATGAAAGTTTTAGTCATATTATATGATAATTGTGAAAGATATTTAAGAAATTGTGTGTATTAAATTAAAAAGGTGACCTGGCGGTCTTGGGGTAAGGTGTCAGACTTCTATGCTGGCGGCCAGGGTTCAATCCTCGGTCTCGGCACAGATTTATCCGATCACCAAACCCTTCCTTCACCTCTGATAAAACATCTTGTGAATGTGGGGAATGCCAGGTCTCCACCGTGGTTCGGATTCCTCGTTAAACTGTAGGTCCTCCATTTCATCTCACAATAACCCTACCATTACACATTAGCGTAAGTGCGTATAACCCGAACGGGTAGTAAGACGCGGTGATAATAATAATAATAAATTAAACCATATATAATTTATAGTCTTTACTGGAGATATATATTAATTTATTTAATTTAAATAATGTTTGGTCATAAATCTAACAAAGTAGAGACCTTAGTTCAATCCGTTTTCCATCTGACCCAAACAGTTTGCAAGGAAACAGCAATGTTTCTCTACAAGACTCAAATGGCGTGTGAGAGAAATGGTCCCTGTGGGAAAAGGTTTTTCCCTTGTATGCACACAAACATTCTTCCTGGAAGCTGTTTGCTTTCCTTGTCTTCTCCGTGACTTGTGTCTCTGTTTGTGAGACGTGAAAGGTTCCATGAGGAAGGTCAAGTCTAATTGAACGTTATTTTTATAAGATTAGTTAACGCACAC
The DNA here is from genome assembly GCA_902141385.1 of Timema californicum. Taxonomy (NCBI): domain Eukaryota; kingdom Metazoa; phylum Arthropoda; class Insecta; order Phasmatodea; family Timematidae; genus Timema; species Timema californicum. The sequence continues at coordinate 281,105 of CABFOW010000181.1, forward strand.
TTTACAGCAATAACATATAAGCAGTAGAAGAGTTATGGGGGTGGAGTAATATTACGTATTTTTAAGAGGTATATTTCAAACCTTAAAAAGTCCCAGCAATTTTTTACTAACTAATTTAAATATAGCAAAGAACTCTTTTATTCATAGCTTAAAGTGCATAGGATTGATATCATGATTGTTTAACAGATGGCAGCACTAACTATAAGATGAAAATAGAATATCCCCTCCTTTTCTTCTGTACCTTTTTGATTATATCAAAATACAATTTAAAAACTATGAAAGTTTACTTGGCGGTCTAGGGGTAAGGTGACTGACATCTGTGTTGGGGGTCTGTGGTTCTATCCTTGGTCCCGGCACAGATTTATCTGATTGCCCAACACTTCCTTCACCTTCTGACAAGACGTGTATTAATAATAACTTGTGAATGTGTGAAATGCCAGGCCTCCACCATGGTTCGGATCCCACGTTAAACTATAGGTCCTTAATTTCATCTCACAATCACCCTGCCATTACACATTAGCGTAAATGCGTACAGGAGGAACGGGTAGTAAGACGCGTTGCTAATAATAATAGTAACAATAATAATAAAACTCTGTAATAAACGACCAAATACAATAAGATGGGTCTAAGACATTCCCACTTCTGTCAAAGTTGTTACTCTAAATATTATAAAATGTGCTTTTAAGAAAAAGGTTTCCTAGCTCTCAATTAAAATGTCATCCCGCCTATTAATTGAACTAAATGAGGAGAGTTTTTCCGGTAGTGAGGCACCATTTATAAATAAAATATACATAATTCAAGTCCATCAAGGCGGAAATCTAACAATTAAAACAATGGTAACGACTTATTCTTACGAAAAAAAACCAAGACACTATCAACAACGTAACATTAGTGCTCCTAAATCTTCTATAGGGCTTATCTTGACTATCTCTGTGACATGGAATTTTTTATAATTTGGAGCTGAACATTTCAGAGTATCAAAACCTTTAAAAAATATTGGTTGAATTTAAAAGTATTATAAGTGTCTAAATGTTATAACTCCCGAAGGGGTTTATGATCCATTTCAGTCTAGATCTCTTAAATATAGAGCACATGTTTCTATCCAGCTAAAAATATACAACTTTCTCGGTGTAGTTAAATATGTGTTTTAAAGAAGTTGAAAGAATTTAATAACTGAGAACCTTCCGAACCGACGCAAATGAAATCCAAAAGGAAGTCAAAAGGCAAGTAAAGGCATGCGGCGATGCCTTATAATATTCATTTTGTAAGCTGTTGCCTTCAAATATTTCCTCTTGGTATATTAAACCAAGAAGAATATAGGCCTACAAAAAGTATTATTATTATTATTATTATTTGCAACGCATATTACTACCCATTCGGGTTATACACACTTACGCTAATGTGTAATGGTAGGGTGATTGTGAGATACAATGGAGGACCTACAGTTTAACGTGGGATCCGAACCACGGTGGAGGCCTGGCATTCCTCACATTCACAAGTTGTGATTAATATATGTCTTGTCAGAGGTGAATGAGGGGTTTGTTATCAGATAAATCTGTGCCGGGACCGGGGATTGAACCCCAGATCCCAGTACAAAAGTCCAACACCCTACCCCTTGACCACCGGGCTACCCTATAATAGCAAAACTAGACCAGTGCCTTATTTACGTATGTAGGGAGAACTCATAAAGACATTTTTTTTAAAAATAATTCCTTGGCTTATTACCCGCTATGATTATACGCATGTATACCCTTTAAGCTAATGTTTTGTAATGAGTAAGTTTGAATTAAGAGGAAGTGTACCAGCATTTTCAATAGGATGGTAATTTTGGTAGAACCATTTAGAAAAAAACAATATCCTCAATACTCTCAACCGGGATTCAAACTTGGATATCCTTGCATCGACAGTTTATTGCAAGAGAGATGAATTTATTCAAATGTTCAATTTTACACAAATATAATAATAAAAGAAAAGGAAGTAGGTTTCATAAACCCTTAGGAAAACGCTAATTATAATTAATGTTTAATTGATTTTCTTATAGTGAAAATGTAAATGATGTCTTTAAATTAAATTTCATGAAGTTTATAACTTTTTTATGCTGGGAAATATAAAGGTAACATAGACAATCTTTGTTCATGATTATACTTAGCTGAATCTTTTTGTTCAATTTAATTCTTGAAAATTACCTTTTCCCACTACGTGGTCACACCATACATGATAAATATATTCTTGAAAGTATTTTAACATTGAAAATTATTATTCTAAAATGTTGTACTGTAGTGTCTCCCTTAATTAAGCACGCTATCCTCTCTTCTTTAGTGTGTGGTGAAAGGGGAACAAGGAATTGATGTCCAGAGAAATATAATAATTCTAAAAATAAGGATAGGAATGATAGCAATTATTGATCATCACAGATTACAGATATTATGTTCTTAATAATCTAAATGAAAATTCCCAATAACAACCGTTCACATATAAGAATAAAAAAATGAAATAAAAAGGAATAGCATAAATTAAAATCTCCAATAACAACAGTTCACATAAAAATATTAAGGATAAAGAAAACACTAACATTAATATCATAACTGAAGATACCCAACAACAATTAATGACAATGGTGACTTAACGAACTGCGATAAAACCAACAAATGCAATAATGCCCCTTACCCTTAACATTAAAATAATACACCAAAGAAATGTATTGTGAGCAAGATGTTCCCCAGTAGCATTACAGGTGCTCCACAAGTAACTAAATTATAATAGGAGAGATAATAAAAACCTAAACCTTTCACCACCTTTTTTCCCAAACATTAATTTTACAAAACACGCAGGTCGAAAGATGAGGTTAAAGAAAATAGTATAATTTAACTCACCGAGTTCATTTTACCACTAAATAGAAAGATTAAATCAAACCCTTACTCTCTGTCACTAGGTTAGTGATCACACCGATTACGAGGATCTACATAGCCTCCACAAAATGGTAGATTAGAAAAGGAATCCATGACCAACTCCCCAACTCCAAGAAGCCTTTTTTTACGCGTCTCTCACAAAAAAAAGCCCCACACATAGTATCAAACCGCCAAAAGGTGGAAACATTAATGTTTTTTTAGACCTAGTTCTTACTTAAAAATAAACAATTACTATTAAACATATGAAAACCAAAGAGAAATTAATTTAGATCACTAATAATGAAAACAAAGGGAAATTAATGCATAAATTAATGGTGTTAAAGAAAATAGTTCTAAAGTTATCAACGTCAGTGTCACCATCTGTCGATCTTGCAAAAACACTCAACACCCGATCCTCCACCATTCTAGTTCCTTTTGCGTAATGGACGACATCGCACTGCAAATGTCTATGCTGCCCGATCTCGGCTCCAAATCACCACTCAGTGTGATCCAAGTAGTCTAGGAGGAAGTTGAAAGTTTGGCCCGTGTTCGCCGCACAATTAAAACATATTATATAAAAATAAGGGTGCACAGCACAGTACATTGAGAACCTTAAAGAAGAGCATCTATTAGAAAGTGTTTTTATAGTTTTGTTTCATGCCATCACAAGAGCTACGAACTGTATTAGTTCATTCCTTGGATATGTTTTTGTACAATTTTTCTGTTAAATGACCAAATTGGTACAGTTGCAGTGGAACTGTGGAAGCAGGGGGCACTTCTCCCCTGGAAAGAATCCCCCCTGAAATGAGTTTGCTTTCCCCTGGATGAATTTCAAATCATGAAATATGTAGTTGAAATATGCCCTTTCCTAAAAATCCAAGTGCTGTTACTTCTAGATGCGTTCAATTTTCAAAAAATATGTTGAAGAGGGCAACTTTAATTATCTTACTAAACCATATAGAAAAAATCAGGTGTGTTGCATTATAACTAGTCATACAACTTTCAAAAATTTCTAGGTGAGGACCACTCCAAATATTTTATAGATACAATTCTTTTGAATTATTTTTGAAGGAGGAACATTTCAAATAGTTTTTGAAAGTATACAATTTGAAAATTTTGGTCAGTTGAAAAAAATAATTCAAACATCTTATTGAAACATTTTTTTAAAAAAATATTCTGGAAGGGAACCATTCAATCTTTCTAATAAGAATAGCAAATTTTAAAAACATTTCCGGTCGAAGAACCTTTCAAACAACTTATAGAGTTATATAATTTTCTAGAAAAATCCATACAAGGAGAAAATTGTTTAATTTATAGAGGCATAAAAAAAATGTGGGAAGACCATTTCAAATAGATTTTAGATAATTTAATAAGTCTGGGACCGGCTAGTTTGAAATAAATTCTAGAGCAATCCAAATTTAAGAAATTCCTCACTACTCAAAATAGCTTATAGAAATAATAAGTTTCAAAATATTTTGGAAGAAGAACTAGCTTTAAAAAGAGTCATTGATATATATTTCCTATATTCTCGAGTATGAAGCTAAGGGACGAATATCAATCATCAAATAACATTTAATTAGATTTAATTTTCAAAAAGGTACCAGTTATGAACTAGACAAAACAATTTCTACAGGAATACAATTTTCAGCATTTTCTTGGTGATGGCCACTACGAGTATATTCCAGATGCATATTAATATATAAGTAAAAATAATAGAAGTGATAACTCAAATTTTATTATACAATCTTCCAATTTTTAAAAATTACAAAGTTGAGGATCATTCCGAATAGCAGGATCACTCTGAATAGCATCTAAAGACATACAATATTTTTTTAAATTTGCTTGAGAAGACTACTCTTCTAATATATTTTAAAGGCGTCTAATTCTTGTAACATATACAAATTAGGGTCACTCTTTATACTTTCAAAGTTCATTAAAAAAAATTAAAAAATAGACTTAAGATCACTTTACATGGTACCATCTAGTGAAGTCTAATATAAAAAATATTCAAGCGAATTACCACTCATAATATCTTCTAGCGGCATCCAATTTTTAACAATTTGATTAATAGTTAATAAAAATAATCTAGTTTTATAAAAGTTGGAAGGAGGACCACTATACATAGCACACTACACATTGAGTTCTAATTTCAAACATTGGTAAGGGAGGGGAGAAACGTGTGGGATAAGGATGGAAGACAAGTCCATAAAACTATATTTTTTACTTGGCCTTCCATTTAAAAATAAGTTTCATCCAACACAAAATTAGTAGCTGTTGATAGTATAGTGTGCAATATCCAAAGATAGTAGTTGGTCAATTTTTTTTTTTTTAGATGGAACTATACACATCGCACTTTACACACGCATATTCATGGAATTTATTAAATATGTGGATGAAATTGAGCTACGCCAGGGCTACTTTCAACAGGACAATCGCCACCTGTAATACTTCAACATGAAGGGTGACCTGGTGGTCTAGGGGTAAGGTGTCAGACTTCTATACAGGTGGCCGGGGTTCAATCCTCGGTCCCGGCAAAGATTTATCTGATTACCAAACCCTTCCTTCACCTCTGACAAGACATCATGTGAATGTGAGGAATGCCAGGCCTCCACCGTGGTTCGGATTCCACGTTAAACTGTAGGTCCTCCATTTCATCTCACAATCACCCTACCATTACACATTAGCGTAAGTGCGTATAACCCGAACGGGTAGTAAGACGCGGTGCTAATAATAATAATAATAATAATTCAACATGAATCCATAGCACTGAGGTAAACTTTATTTGATGACCAGATCATATCTAAGAAATTATGGCCACAGAGTTCACTGGATTTGACATCATTAATCACTTTACTGTGGAATCATCTAGATGAAAAATTATACACTAATTTCCATATACATTGGACGATTTTAAGAAGAGATTATACGCAAAATAAACTATATTGACAACACAATAATCTAAATAATGGCCAACAATATGAAATGACGTATTCAGTTGTGGTTTGAGTTTGAAGGGATGACATTTTCACCATTTATATCGAGATAAAGTAAACTTCCTTCGATATTGAACCATTTTGAGGCAATAAATTGTTATTTGCACCATTCGTGTCGAAATAATATGAATCATCTTGTACTGTGAAATGTTTTTTAAGGAGGTTAGTTGTCAAGTTGAGGATATAATGTAGCTTTTCAGAATAGGTTTGAATGACTAGTTACGTTCTGAAAGTCATGAGCTTTATAGTACTTGGAAGGCCGATAGTTTGTTAGTTAGTAGTTTGTTGTTCATCCCGTTTAGATACCTAATTCATGTTACTTAATGTTGTATAGTTAGTTATATAGTAGTTGTGGGGTTTATCCCTTTCAAATGTATATTTCATTTTGAGGACGCATCGCATAAGCTTAAGAAACATTTCAACTTTTAATTATTATTAATAATAAATAATCTTAATTAGATTTTAAGATAATACTATTATGTTATTATTATTATTATTAGAGTATTTTTTGGTAGACTTATGCAAATAATAATAAAAGACCAAAAACTAGTAATTTTTTCAGAAGTCTTTTAAATCTATTATAAAAAATATTTAAGGAATATGATTGATCACGATAGTATTTATAAATAGTTGGTACTTTTTGATATGGTTTTGAGATTATATTTTATTTAAAATTGGGATAGTAAACTTTTGAGTGGCTTAATATATTTGTCCATCAAGTTTTAGTTGACACGATATTACTCATTTCTGTGTGTAAAAATATTCAAGTTAAATTTAATGAACGATTTAAAACAAGCGCTACCTTTTAGTTAACGCACTACTATCCCAAATAGTAGAATGACGATGACTGGGAGTTTAAAGATTGATTAGGTGCTGGATGTATTTTGGGTGGCTTTTTCCAAAATGGTTTTACACTCTCTCCCCCCAAGCAAATGTGAGCACATATCTGGTTAGTAAGGTGCGGGTCTAAAAATAATTTGGAAATCGTTCCTATCTTTAAAATTATATTGAATCATAATTATGATAATTTTAGATTTTATTCCGTTTAATTGTGTATTTTAAAACATTCAAGTCAATAAATTTTGAAAAATAATATTATTAGCAACATGATTAGTATTTAAACTTATATAATTGATATTCTTATATATTTGACTTAACCTCAAGACATGGTGTAGCACATATTTATAACATAAAATATATATATGAAATAAAATTATTACTAATATTATTCTAATATATGAATATATTTTTTTAATTTTTGATTTTATGAAGAATAAAGTGCACTTTCTGAAACGACTAATTATATCAGCACATGATATTTTCTATGAGCGAGAGCGAAAAGGCCTACCAATTTTGCAAGGAATTATTTTATCACATACCCTCGATAATCATGATACGTGCCATAATCAACTTGGTACAGACGGCTTTACTTCTACCCCGAAGGAAATTGTGCCACAAAATTTTACTGCTCAATAAAAATTCGTACATCCTAATAGAGTTCGAACCCACCAACATCGGGTCCTAAGGCAAGAACTTTACCTCAGAACCACCGAAATCTTCGTGAATACAATTCTTTAATTTAGAATCACTGCCAAGCGTAATTAGATTTTTATTTCAAATTATTTCTTCCAACAACTCTATTCGACTTTTGACATACTTCCTTTGTGTTCCACCTTAGACTTTACCATCTTTTTAATATATGCGGCTCGCCCGGACGGGAAGTAAGACATGGAGAAAAGGATGTACAGAGAATTGTCAGCAATAAACTTAAAATACTTTTTCTTATGAATAGATGAATCAGACAATTAATTTTTTTATAGATTTTTCAAGCATTAATACGTCAAGTCATGCGATATATTTCTGGCACTTTGAGCTATGACGTATCACTAATAATATTGTTAAATGTTATCATTCATAGTTATTATTATTAGCACCGCGTCTTACTACCCGTTCGGGTTACACGCACTTACGCTAATGTTTAATGGTAGGGTGATTGTGAGATGAAATGAAGGACCTACAGTTTAACGTGGGATCCGAACCACGGTGGAGACCTGGCATTCCACACATTCATAAGTTGTGATTAATACACGTCTTGTCAGAGGTGGAGGAAGGGTTTGCAATCAGATAAATTTGTGCCGGGACCGAGGATTGAACTCTGGACCCCCAGAACAGAAGCCCCTTACCCCTACACCACCAGGTCACCCTCTTAAATGTTATCAATGTTAATCACGAAAATATGTTCTTATTTTTAAGAACATCTCTAAAATGTGTGTCCATTCATAGGAAATCCTAGGTATAGTATTACTTATAGCGGTCAGCCTTTGCCTGTCCTCTTATTTTCTAAAAAACAATACATTTTCGTGTCCCCTTTAGTGTTTTTCTTTATTTTTTCTCAGGGACATCAAAGGAAACCTACTTTTTCTATTTTATCCCATCATACTCGTTGCTCTAGCCTGTACGATGTCTGTAAAGAAAAAAAATGTTCTCAGAATACACTGTGACAAAGTTTATTCTTAGCTTGGCGTCAAAGGTAGCAAGCTTGCCTTCCAAGCTTCCACTATGTAGTGGGTTGTAGGGTAAATGTGTGACCATTACAGGTGAGACTGACCCGTTTCAGGGTAAACAGGGTGTAGATTTAATAAACTTACAAGTTTATATACAATTATATTAAATTATATTATTTTATAGATAAAGGTATAACCGCAAATGATGTTTTAACTAAATCATCCATAGCATGTTTATTGTTTTAAATCAATAACGTACTTATTATTATATAAATCATAATATGAATTGAAACGTTAAAATTGAAATGTATTTAAATGATAAAGTTACACTTAATATTACTCTAATTCTATTTTTAAAGTTATTTTAAAACATTTATATTATAGCGGAATATATTTGGTTAACACCCAGAAAAAAAGTAACACTGTATGGCAACATTAATTACCAATTTTGCCAGGAAAGGTATTTTCACATACACACCCCGGTTCTTTCACGTGTCACAATCGATATGGGATCAACCCCTTAATTTGGTTAACACCCAGAAAAAAAGTAACACTGTATGGCAACATTAATTACCATTTAGGTCAAATAATTCGACATAAAAAATAATACGAAAACCCATTTGAACAATAATATCGCACATTTGTAACTATGTACCATAAAAATTAATAGCGGACCAGATGTTTTAATAATATGACCATTCCTGGTATGAACAAACTATCATCCTCGTTGAAAAAGCCACATTGTATATACAGACCTAGGTTATTTTTTTATAATATAAGTCAAATTTTTATAGAAATGTTTTTTTTATAAACTAGATCTACAAAAATAATATATTTTAGCCAAATTTTGTGAGTAAATTTATTCTGTTTATAGGATACTGATTATTTTTCTTAAAAAAAAACAGGAAATTTAATTTGAAGTTATTTCTATCCATCCAGAGATCTACGTAAACTTCGCCAATCAGCTAGCTAGTGCTGCCCGCACCATCTGGTAAAAATCTCATGTACTAGGGGTCACGGGAATAGGAGTGTATCTCCATTGCCCTCCACACAGAATTTCTATGAGCAAGCTCTAATGGGCCTACCAATTTTGCCAGGAAAGGTATTTTCACATACACACCCCGGTTCTTTCACGTGTCACAATCGATATGGGATCAACCCCTTATACTTCCACTCCTAAGGAAGTTGTTCTACGGATTTTTATCACTCAAGAAAAGTATTGATCATATCTATAAAATATTACAATAGCAGATAACATGACTTCTTCTACGAATACGTCAAAGTAGATCTAGTAAATTATCACGCAATCAAATAAGGTTTCTCCAGTGAAATCTTTTTCGAGAAACATTCCGATATAAGATGAAAATGTTTTAAGCTATAACGAAAATGTTTGTGTTCTTATAGGGTTTATATGTTTCAAAATATAAACTTTATAGTCAACATTAAATTAAATTATTATTTTATTTCTTACAGTTTCGACAACATTTAAGAAAAACATAATGCATTCTAAACTTAGAAGGATGTAACTTTATGACTTAACTAACAAGAAACATAGGACGATAAGTAGCATTTGTCTATTTTAAATACGGATATAAAAATTTATATAAATATTAAATAGAAGGTATTCCTAAGACACGTAATGACTTTTCTTACATTTCTTGACGCTAAAACTTCCCATATAATAATATAGTGTAGATAGTTAACCTGACAATCCCCCCCTCCCCAACCGACCATTCATTTTAAATATCTTCCCTCGATAAGAATAAATAACATTTATTCATAGGGACACTTTTTGAGAAACTAATAAAGAGACTCATTTAAAATTACAAATATAAATAGCTATATATAAGTAATTTTTTTAAACATCTTATCTTACTACCCATTCGGAATATAAGCTTCTATACTAAGCAAGAGAATGAGGAAAGTTACATTTAAGGGGAGTGTACCCGAATTTGCGTGGACAGAAAGTGGAAAGTTACTTATTATAAACCACCATCAAAACCTGATCACGCCATTAACGGTGGTCTATTTAATATCAGAGTAGTGCCTTAGACCATGCAGCCACCGAAACAGATATAAGTATACTTACTAATGAAATAAACATCAACATGAACAGTATTAATTCAATATTAAATATAAACAATATGTTATAAAACACTGATATACCACAGTAAAACTATGTAGATATTAGAATCTATCTATATCCCCTTTCAAAAGCGTTACGGATGAATACTTATCTAATATAAATATATATCTCAATAACACTAATATTATTTAGTAAAATTAAAATAGTAAGTAAATTAATTTATAGAATTTTCATTTTATTTAATTCAATATATTAGGTTTAACATAAAATATAAGTTTAAAATTAAGTGATTATATACACACACATATATATGTGAGTGTATATAATCACTTAATTTGATTATATAAATAAATTATATATGTTGATTATAGTGATAATAGTATATATATATACACAATATAATCACTTTAAATAAATATACATATAATCACTTTATATATATAAATATACATATAATCACTTTATATATAAATATATATATAATCACTTTATATATAAATATACATGTAATCACTTTATATATATATATTTATATAAAGTGATTATACTATATATATTATAATCATATTCTCAAAATATTTATTTTGAATATAATCTTTTTATAAATAAACTGTTTTATCTCTTATTTGTATTTATAAACAACTGAGAAGCCAAACCCGTTGTATAGTGGCAAGTGCACTAGGCTACGAAACTGGGGGTCACGAGTTCAATTCCTGGCTGGCACTTTGGGTATTTTATCTTAAGGGGAACTATCCCAACGGTCACCAGAGGTTAGTAAATTAGTTTTAAGCAATGTTTAGAAATCCCACTGGTCCACACCTCCATAGACATCACATCATCTCACTAAGAGTACTTGTAGACAACCTCCTATGGTGTACCTTGGGAAAAGCTCTGTGACACCAGAGCGGAAAATAATCTACACATAAGACAACCGAACTAGATATCGTCTGCTTAAAAAATAAAAAGATAATTATCTTACTACAATCCATACAGTTGACCTTGAATATTTGAGATAATTATCTTGCTCATATCCATACAGTTGACCTTGAATATTTGAGATAATTATTTTAGTACAATCCATACAGTTGACCTTGAATACTTATACATCCACTATTTTCTATTTTATTAAATATTTTTTAATAAAATCAATAGATTAATTGAAAATTATTATTATTATTACTAGCACCACGTCTTACTACCCGTTCGGGTTATACGGACCTACGCTAATGTGTAATGGTAGGGCGATTGTGAGATGAAATGGAGGACCTACAGTTTAACGTGGGATCCAAACCATGGTGGAGGCCTGGTATTCCCCACATTACAAGATATCTTGTCAGAGGTGAAGGAAGGGTATGGTAATCTGATAAATCTGTGTCGGGACTGAGGATTGAACCCCGGACCCTTAAGACAGAACTCCGACACCTTACCCCTAGACCACCAGGATTTTTTAAATACGGCTATAAGCAATTATATAATATCTTGTCATTTAAAATTGATAAATGATCCTTAGACTTGGTAATCGAACGTGAGACATTTACCTTAGTGCCCCAATGCTCTATCACAGAGCTATCCAGAATTGGTCTCTTGCCTAGGGTAGATATCTATTCAAAAAGGCCCACCAAGTATATGGTCGCTTCGTTATCTGATAACTCACAATCTTAACTGATCACTCATTATGTAACCAAAAATATCCAAACGTTCATTACAGACTCTGCTGTAAACTATGAGAGAAGAATGACCTTGGGCACTGGAATATTCCTGGATAGCTAGTGGTCTCAAACCCATGGTAGTACTAAGTCAAATGTTCTGGGTTCAATTCCCATGCACTGGTGTCTTTTCTCAATTTAAGAAAATATCCTTATTTAATATTGTGAGTCTATCTTAAGAGACCATTCATGTAAGAAGACAGCTTAAATCAAATATTAAAAAATAAAATAAAATATTTGGGCAAGAGGATTAACTGCAATTCTTCCGATAACTGTTAAGTTATGGATTTAATCCCAGTTTGGCGTACTGAGGGATTTAAAAAAACCTAATCATTTCATGCTTTCTTCACTTATATTTGTGTACATTCGTTTTTATCTCCATTTTCCTAATATTTTTCTTAATACTGTAAATAGATCAAATGATTGCAAGAAAAACTAAATCCTTATAATTGACACAACTTCTTTCATCCTACTTGAAGATTAATAATTAATATCGACAGCCTACCCACTTTGTTGGACACGTGGTCTAACGCGCAACTCTCATGTAGAGTAGGACCGATGTTGGGTAGATCGAGGTTCGAATCTTGTTCGGGTGTACTAAGAGTGAATTTTCCACTTATCCATGCAAATTTTGGTACACTACCTTTAAATAAGGCCTTCTTAGTTCCAATAGCCACTTGCGTGATTAGTATATAGTGTATAGTGAAAATGGGTAGTATAATACGGTGCAAAAAAGAATGATCTTTATATTAGAACCCATATCTTAACAAAATGGTTGTAGAGCTTGTAGGCCAAGAGGTGAACTGGCGGTCTAGGATGCCAGGCCTCCACCGTGGTTCGGATTCCACGTTAAACTGTAGGTCCTCAATTTCATCTCACAATCACCTTACCATCACACATTAGCGTAAGTGCGTATAAACCGAACGGGTAGTAAGACGCGGTAATAATAATTATGTAGACCAAGATAAAAACATTCTTTAAAAATCCTGACCACATCTAAATTAAATAGTCATTGTTTTTTAAATTGTGTCATACTACCCATTGGCTTGTACGACTATGTAACACAAATATATATGTATATGATTTTATCAATTCATATTTCTACCAGCTCGGGTCATTCTTTTTGTACTAATTTCACTAATGTGTTTGAGATATGAGGGAGATTTCGAGGAATTAAATACGTATTTGCGCAGAAGAAGGAAGAAAAAACACTAAGCATAACCACACTCAAAAAGCTTGACTGGGATTTGACCCACCTCGGTGGCGTAGTTGGCTAACTCGCTAGTCGTGTTGAGCTCGACTGCTGAGGACGGGGAGAGAGATTCGAATCTCGGTCGGGTGAACTGGAGGAGGGGGGAAGTTGTCCTAAATGGTTTTACACTCTCCCTCCACGCAAATGCGGGTTCACTTCCTCTAAATAAACCTTCCTATTTTCCTAATCCATTAGCGTAGTTAGTAATTAAAGCGTATAACCCGAACGTATAGTAAGACGCGGTGCTAAGTATTACTGACCGAGATTTGAACCCCAATTATACCATCATCGTGACACCTTAAAATCAGAGGCCACCAAAATGGATTTAAATTGTCATTAAATATTAAACAGCTGGAAATACGTCGTTTCTCCAGAATTCTGATAAAAAATAAAGAAAAATAATAAAACTAACGGCTAATATAAGGCTAATTACCTATTTTCTTTTAAAAACTAATACCAACAATATTTTAAATAGATAATATAAAAGGTTATAGCTTTTATCTTGATTAATAAAAAGACTTATGGCACCCGAACCAACTGATTCATTTAAATATCTATATTAGTATGGTCATAATATTACTGTAGTGTACTTTTTAATAGCCTTCACTATATTAGTTTAATTAAAAGTGTTAGGCAAACCCAATAGGAAGCTACCATGTGGCGGACTTAAACGCAGATGGAAGATAATATTGGATTGGGCCTGAAAGAGAAAGGGGTTAATTATTAAGTGGACTAGATATAACTCTCTCAAGATAGAGAGAGGGTGTAATGAGGTGGACTGAATATAACTAGCTCAAGGTAGGGATAGTGTCTAATGAGGTAGTTTGTATAGAAATAGTTTAAGATAGGGATAGGGTGTAACAAGTTAGACTCAATAGAAGTATCCCAATATATGAATAGGATGTAATGAGGTGAACTGGATATAACTATCTAGATTTAGGGATATGGTGCAATAAGGTCCACTGGATATAGATAGCTCTAAATAGAGATAGGGTGTAATGAGGTGGACTGAATATAACTAGCTCAAGGTAGGGATAGTGTGTAATGAGGTAGTTTGTATAGAACTAGCTTAAGATAGGGATAGGGTGTAATGAGGTGGACTGGATATAGCTTGATAGATATAGGGATAGGTTGCAATAAGGTTCACTGGATATAGATAGCTCTAAATAGAGATATGGGTGTATTGAGGTGGTTTGGATATAACTAGCTCAAGAGAGGGATAGGGTGTAGTAAGGTTGACTCGATAGAACTAGCTCAAGAAATGGATAGGATGTAATGAGGTGGACTGAATATAACTAGCTCAAGGTAGGGATAGGGTGTAATAAGTTTGACTCGATAGAAGTATCCCAATATATGGATAGGATGTAATGAGGTGGACTGGATATAACTATCTAGATTTAGGGAGAGGGTGCAATAAGGTTCACTGGATATAGATAGCTCTAAATAGAGATAGAGTGTAATAATGTGGTCTGGATATAACTAGCTTTATATATGAATAGGCCTCTTATTCCTGTGGGCGGTGCAATTAATTTCCGAGTTCCTGGTGCTATAGTGAGAATAGTTATAACTATTTTTGTGACAGTTGAATAAATTATTCACTTGGTCCAATCATATTACAAAGGTGACTTCGAAGAGATTTTTAATCATAATTCGGTGATCATGTTAAAATTTATATCGGATAAAAATCATTAATAGCACTTTCTATAACTGATGGTTCAGTTATGATTATTTGACACACACACACACAAAAAAACTTTAATTTATTTTGTAAATTCAAAGTGGAATTTTGTTTAAAACTAAAACGTATACAGTAAAACTCTCTTTTAGGGGTTCACTGTGGCATATTTTAATAAAAAATAGTTCAACGAAATTAGAACCATTATTAAAATATTTATCAATATAACAAATATCTCAACGACAAGTGTGAGCATTGGTTTTAATACCCCTCGACCCGAGATAGTGGTTTTTCGATTCCCGTTTAGGTGTATTAACGAGTCAGCTTAACATTTTACCATTAACGGATGATGTTGGAAAAGAGGGGGTGGGGGTTAATGATTATTTGATGAATTCAATTAATTGCTGACTGTCTCACACATGTCCATATTAGCTAAAATGAACATTTCAACAAACCAACCTTCATGTGGTGTGGGGACACAAAAAAAAACACCTCATTTGTTGAATTCCTAACTCTTTACCCCCTTCCCCCCGAGCCATCCGATCATAGAGTCATCAACGCCACCAGACAAATACTCAGTCGAAAGAGGGAACCACAATCCTATTTTTTGGGGGAGGGTGACGGAGGGGGGAAGGACGTTGGTGGGTGTGAATGAAAATAACGCGAAAAAAAAAATAATACAGATAAAAAGGAAACCGATTCCGATGTGTGAAGGGATTTTTTTAAAAATCTTCCTTTCTCTTTCTCTTCCCTTCCAGTGCAATCAGGGGAAGAAGGGAAGTGATGTGGCTGGGCGCACCCCTTCCCACCCACTTTTTCTACTCTCCCCCTAACCAGCACATTCCTCCCCCCCCCTGTAACCCCCCCTCCCCTCGACGTCCCAGAGCAGCCCCCGCGGATCGATGGATCGTGTTACCCGGGTGTCGGCCGGGTCATAGCTGGGGCCCCACATCCATATACCTCTGTCTCTTTCTCTCTTTTACTTTATTCTTTCATTTCATAATCTCTCATTCATTCTTCCTCGTCGGATTCAGAGTGCAACCACACTTCCTTATTTTATGTTGTCCTCTTTTTAATCTCTTCTTTTTCCTATATAGATCCTTCTTTTCTGTCTCACTTTGTGTTATATATATGACCTTTTTGTTGTCTTTGTCATTGTTTATTTATTCCCTTCTACATTCTAATCACTTTTCTTTCTTTCTTGTTATTGCTTTCCCTCTCTTATTATTATTATTATTAGCACCGCGTCTTACTACCCGTTCGGGTTATACGCACTTACGCTAATGTGTAATGGTAGGGTGATTGTGAGATGAAATGGAGGACCTACAGTTTAACGTGGAATCCGAACCACGGTGGAGACCTGGCATTCCCCACATTCACAAGATGTGTTGTCAGAGGTGAAGGAAGGGTTCGGTAATCAGATAAATCCATGCCGGGACCGAGGATTGAACCACGGCCGCCAGCACAGAAGTACTCTTATTATTTATCTTTGTATTTTTATCGACCGTATTTTGTTTTATTTACCTTTCTCACTGTCCCTGACCTGGCGTATATTTAGTGAATCATTTTTCAAATTATGTTTTATCTGGCCAATCACATTCTTTTATATCTAATTTCCCTATTCATTAGTGGAAATTCATTCTCTAATACACACTTATCTAGTAGTGTTTACTGAAGATTATGTCGGGGTTTGTTTCTTCGTTGATTTAATTTTGGGTATTTTTTCATCAATTGTTTCTCTTTATCTTTGGATAAATTGCAAGTACATATACTCAAAATTCTAAAATCATAATCCCAAACTTTTAACTGAATATAATCCACTTAGGTGGCTACATGGTATAAGGAACTACTCTCACTATAAATTAGACGATCGGTAATAGGAAGATTGGGGTTCGATCCCAACTGGATGTAAGCCTACAGAGAGAGGTTTTCCCCAAATGTTATCCCACTAACTTTATCTCTCTCTCTCTCTCCATGCAAATGTTGGTACATTTCCTTTGAATTCAACCCTCTTCATACCTAATACATTTGCGTAACTAGTACATAAACATATAACCTGAATGATTAGTAAGACGTGGTGATAAAATAAACTTTAATATGCAAGAAGCGTTTGTTTGTATTCGTATATCCCTTTTTAATTTATTGAGAATTCTATTTTGATTATTTTAAAACAATTCTTCTCTTCTATTTTAGTTTTATTCTTAAAAATATTTAGATTATTTTAATTTCACGTGCCAAATTTAACTCTTTTAATTACTTTTGAATATTTTCTCTTAACCTTGTATCTTTTATATTGTATGGCAACTGCATATGTAGTTCAAATTGTTCTAGTTTTTAATCCGAAAAATGACATAGATGTATTATTTTTATAAATCTGACATTTAACGAGTCTTGGCTTCTTAAATCACATGAGAAATGGTTACACTATATAATTATTTTGAAATATTAAAAATAGTATTCATTTTTCTTTCTGTAACATGATAATTAAGATAATATATAAATCCCAGGTCCTAGGAGAGATTATGGGAGATTGGTTGGTAAAATCTAGAAGCCAAAGAAAAATCATAAGAATATAGTAGTAATAAAAGCATGGAGTGAGATCTAATATTTATGTTACTAGTATTTTTTTGGAAATTTAAGTACACGGAGTGGTTAGGTCTACTATTCATAAAACTATTTGTAGGACTATAGTACAAGAATAACTTGGAGGGAGGTTTACTGTTCACCGAACTACTAGTAAGACTGTAGTAACTATAATAACATGGAGGGGGTCTACTGTTCACAGAACTACTAGTAAGACTGTAGTAACGATAATAACATGGAGGGAGGTCTACTGTTCACAGAACTACTAGTAAGACTGTAGTAACGATAATAACATGGAGGGTGGTCTACTGTTCACAGAACTACTAGTAAGACTGTATTAACGATAATAACATTGAGTGAGAAAGGTTTACTGTTCACAGAACTACTAGTAAGATTGTAGTAACGATAATAACATGGAGTGAGAGAGTTTTACTGTTCACAGAACTACTAGTAAGACTTCTGATGCAATCTTTTCAGAGCTCTCAATGCATTTAAGCTGTGGTTTGGTTATATTAAAAAAATATCTAAACCTATATTTTCAAAAAATATATCTTTTGAACTGTCTTTAAAATATAATACAAACTTCAAAATTTTGACAACTATTAAATATATATATATATCATGAGCGTTGCGTGATATCTACCGAAAGAAGAGTTCTTAACATGCGTAAATTGATGTCCGAATCTTAAAATATGAATTTTAATATCTTAAATTAATAAATTTGCTAGGTTGAAATAAATAACATAAAGGTTTTTTATCTTCTCTCTAAATTTCAGAATGAAATTATTCTGATCGTCCAAAAACTCTAACTCGAGATTTCGATAAATATCAAAGTTTCATACCCCCTGAAAAAAAAGTTATTTTCGCGATACCGTCTGTCTGTCTGTCCGTCTGTCTATAGCTCGGGATAGAGCTGAACCTATTTACTGATTTGGCTATAACTTGGTATCTGGGCCTTCATAATATCTCTTCAAGGGGTTTTTAGATGTAGAAGTCTAATACTAAATTTAACGCTAGTTTACTGAAAGGCATAAAAATAAAGATCGATTTTTATAGTAATTCACTCAAAAGATTTTGATTAAATTTTATATCTAAACACTATTGATTTTTATAATCAAGATGGGTGACCTGGCGGTCTAGGGGTAAGGTGTCAGACTTCTGTACTGGCGGCCGGGGTTCAATCCTCGGTCCCGGCACCGATGTATCTGATTACCAAACCCTTCCTTCACCTCTGACAAGACACCTTGTGAATGTGGGGAATGCCAGGCCTCCACCGTGGTTCGGATTCCACGTTAAACTGTAGGTCCTCCATTTTATCTCACAATCACCCTGCCATTACACATTAGCGTAAGTGCGTATAACCCAAACGGGTAGTAAGACGTGGTGCAAATAATAATATAATCAAGATATCATTTTTTTCTTTAAAATGAATGAGGCTACTTTACAAGAGGGAAATTTCCAATTTTTCCTAAGTGCTCCGAAACTATTTGAGATAAGAAATAACTTATTGTTTTAAAGTTGTAGAACTATTTAAAATATAAATATTTAATTTGAAATATAATATTATAAAACCAATATTTTTGGGCTATAATCAAATATATTATTTAATTCATCTCTTTGAAAATGAATTTGAATCTTATCTATGATCTTTGGTGGAAAAAGATGTTTCTCTTCTCTCAATTCTTCTGTAAGTGTTCCTAGTTGCTAATGCCATAGAGTAAGTAATAATGTTTTATATTTAATTTAAGATATTTGGAGTAATGTTTGTTCAACTATGTATATAACTATTATTTCGTTTCATAAATCTTGCGAGTTTTTAATAAATGTCTAGTTTGAAATAAAAGCAAGAGAAAGTCTTTGCGTTGCACTGTACCATTTTTTTAATTTTTTTTTAAACAAATAAATAGCTGCACTGGGTTAACCACACAATGAATACCAGAGACAACAACATTGGATACTTGTTTGTGTATAATATGTAGGTGAGTGTGTCACCACGTGAAAATCCACACACTGTAGATAAATGGAAAAAATGTTTATATCCAGTCGTTCAAATAATCGAGATTTCCATCGTGAAATATTTTGATTGCCAATGGAAAGAGGATTTTTTCTCCTTGGATTGGTTGAATATAAAGTATGTGTCCATTTGATATTTTTCACATAACATTTATCACCTACTTGATCTAAGGGTTAAAAGTGTATTTGGTAAGTCCAGATGAAAGGCCGTAGCCAGCTAATAATTTCAGGGGGTTTGGTGGGCACATCCCCAAATTTCCGGAAGGGTAGGAAACAAAAAAAATTCGGAACGATAAATAGTTTGAGAGGATAATATTTTCTTTTATGGCAACATAGCACCCTAACTTCCGGAGGATAAGGAAAATTCTAAATAAACACAGCTAGCCACTCTCTGAATCGTCTTTTTTATGGCAACACAGCCCCCTAATTTGTACTTGTACCTTAATTTTGATATTGTAAGAATCATAAATAAAGCCATATATATATATATATATATAT
>CABFOW010000181.1:310531-349536 GCA_902141385.1 Timema californicum
GGGGGGGGGGTTGTCAAGCTTATATAATTATTATACTACAGTGGTTCACGGGCAACGCAGTGCGGGACTGCTAGTATGCTTATATAGGCCTACTAATTAAGTTATTGGTTTTAATAATTACTACGGCTACATTTATAGTAGGTGTACCCATATTTGTGTGGAGGGAAAGTGTAAATTTATTTTGGAATATCACTCTCATTACACCCGAGTGAGATTCGAACCTTGATCTCCCCGTCATTGGCAGTGTAGTCTACTGCGATGGTAGCGCGTCAGACCACACGGCCATCAAAATGGGGAAACTTATCAGACTTATTGTTAGGCCTGTACACATAAACTACAACTATGAGGTAGGGATGACTATCACATTGTAAAGATAAATTATTATTATTAGCACCACGTCTTACTACCCGTTCGGGTTGTACTGACTTACGCTAATGTGTAATGGTAGGGTGATTGTGAGATGAAATGAAGGACCTACAGTTTAACGTGGAATCCGAACCACGGTGGAGGCCTGGCATTCCTCACTTTCACAAGATATCTTGTTAGAGGTGAAGGAAGGGTTTGGTAATCAGATAAATCTTTGCCAGGACCAAGGATTGAACCCCGGCCGCCAGCATAGAAGTCTGACACCTTATCCCTAGACCGCCAGTTCACCTGTATAGAGAAAATATATCTAAATTTGTATTGAGTGATGTTGAAAAAGTCCCTCACCTTAACTCAGTCGGTAGCATCTCTGTCTATTGAGAAAAGGGTCACAGATTCGATTCCTGGCATAACCGAAAAATTGATCAGTTGTGAATAGTGGGTTTACACTTTTATAGTGATAAATTTAAGGCTGGGGGCTGGAAGTCATGTCTTTTCTAGATCTAAGCTAGTTTATAAATCATGTGCTGATAAAATCAATCGATTAGGAAAATGAACGTTGAAATAGCTTAAATAAATGAAAATGAATTAAATAATATTGGAAAAATATTTAGCCTGATACATTTTCTAAATATAAACTTCTGGCACATGGTTCTAGTCAACAGCCAACTAGACCCTATTAGGTAAACCCCTAGATTTTGTGACCACCAAAGAAGATCTATGCATCTTATTTTTGATAATATTGTAATTTATTTCCTAACATTGCATTATAATATTATTTTAGGTATCCATTATATCAACTTTTGCTATTCATCTCGAACCCTTTTTCACTCTCCAAACAGTTATGGTTAATAAAATATTATATTTGGTTGTGAAGTCCCCATCATATTTAAAAAAAATCCCTTTGAACTAAAATATTGTAGAATATCTTTTTATGTTGTCATCTTATTTGGAACATTAAAGAATAATTGTATAGGATTATACATTTTAGATTTTGGTAATATAAAGCTATGATATATTATGTTTAGTTATAAAACCATATATTTATATTTTATTTTATTGAGAATAAGTTTATCCCCCCAAAAATTACGAGATCTTAGTTTTTAATTTTTGGAAATAATTACAAAAAATTTAAATTATAGTTGCCATACCATTATTTATTTATTTATTATTAGAATGATTATTCTAAATAAAGATAATAATGAAACATAAATATCCAGGTATCTATATTCCAGGTGGTATCTAAATATTTTATATATTTTAAGGCCGTCGTAAATTAATGTTATTTTATATACATTTACAAATTTAATTAAGAGTAGAGAGCATTAGTCTTTCTAGCTATTTTACAATGTTAAATATTACCCCATTAATATAAATCAATTTTTAAGGGTCCCTGGCCTGGCGTATGAATATATTTATGCAGTTCTAATTACATTTTTATCCTTAAATAATATCACTTTTTTATTATTTGACTCTACTTAAAGTACCGTACACACATATATATATATATATATATATATATATAAAATACTATATTTATAGGGTTTTTTTCTCACCAAGAAAATAAATCTAATTAAATTCTGTAGAGAGATTCAACTAATCATAGTAACATACTTTTCATTTAGGATTTTGATTTAAACTAATTGTGGTTGAATGAATTCTGGATAGCACTATATTTCAAAAAGACACAGTGAAAATTATAGATGGGAAAATTGTTATAATTAATGGGGGAAAAAATATTTTTTTTAAACTCCCAACTGAGTGGTAATTTTATAGTGACATACATTTTTTTTCATTAACAGCAGATAATAAAAGTCAAAAGCTACATACATTCAAACTAATGTGAAGTGAATTTAAATTATTAAAAATTAATTGAAAAGATTTTATCTTTTGCAAAAATAAATATTTTTTTTTCATTATATAATTTACGCTATTCAATAATAATTTTGTACTTTTGATGCTCTTTTGTTATTTAGATTTATTTTTAATAGATCATTCCAAAAAAACTGTTAACTCTTTTTATAAAAAAAAATCGTATAGAACTGTGGTTTCACGATAATTTCTCCCTATGCGCACATTAAACATTCACTTGTTTGAATACCGAATCACATTAGACTCGGAAATAAAACGATGTCGTTGCTTTAATCGTTGGACATTTGGAAACCAACGGCTACATTGGGTAACCTAAATTATAGATAATGTGTAGTTACAGATTAAAATAACCTTTTTTTAATTAATAGCAGTTTTATCCATTCTTTAAGTGGTAAAGCAATACCAAACTATACCATATTAAATCGTTCAGGGACGGCCTGAGGTAAATTTTGTGCCCGGGCAGAGCTACTTTTTAGGACCCTTTTATATATGCAGTCGATATTTGGAAAATATGAACATAGTTCCCAAACCTAACGTTAACCTGGGCGTGATAGGAAATTTATATGAAGGCATAAATGTTAATCATATTCCAAACGTTTCATTTCGAGATTGTACAAAACGATAAGTATTACAAAGAAAACTAACAATGTTCTCTTTATATTCTATTATATGACAACACCTTAATATAATGAATGATTTAAAAAATAATTTTTGTTAAATGTTCAAGAGTGTAATTTCTAAAGATGGAGGATGTAAAAGAACTTTTAAAAACTTGCACTATATTATTATTATTAACACCACGTCTTACTACCCGTTCGGGCTATACGCACTTACACTAATGTGTAATGGTAGGGTGATTGTGAGATGAAATGGAGGACCTACAGTTTAACGTGGGATCCTAACCACGGTGGAAGCCTGGCATTCCTCACATTCACAAGATGTCTTGTCAGAGGTGAAGGAAGGGTTTGGTAAGCAGATAAATCTGTGCCGGGACCGAAGATTGAACCCCGGCCGCCAGCATAGAAGTCTGACACCTTACCCCTAGACCGCCAGGTCACCACTTGCACTATATTCTTTTTTTTTCTGATTGGCAAACACTTTCTTCACCTCTGACATGATGACGTGTATTAACAAAAACTTGTGAATGTGGGGAATACCAGGCCTCCCACCGTGGTTCGGATTCCACGTTAAGCTGTAGGTCCTCCATTTCATCTCACAATCACCCTACCATTACACACTAGCGTAAGTGCGTATAACCCAAATGGGTAGTAAGAATTTGTGATAATAATAAAAATAATAAATTCTATTTTATTCAGTTGGCACAGAAATTATACCAATATGTAAAATGTAATTTTAGCATCAAAAAATGAAAAATTGTTTAGCTTAACAGGCCTAATAAAATTCCCAGGCTACAATTAGGTTTAGTTTATTGATTATTTTCTGCTAACGCCTATGATCCATTAGGTTAAGTTACTCTTTTGGTGCCCCTCTTGAGCTAGTGCCCTGGGCAGCCACCCGTTTTGACCTGCCCTTAAGCCACCCCTGAGAACGATCAACAACCAGATGCACACTTTTTTTATAGTGTTTCATTGTACTATCCTAAGCTAACTATGGCAATAATAAACCAATCATGGTAATCAATAAATTATATATTTCTACAAACTAACGCAATCCAGCAACAAAGCAATAATTACATAAGCACGCTCATAAAATAATCTAGGCTAAACTAAATAAGAGACTTCATAACAGAAATATGTTTGAAAAAATAAGCTTCATAGATCACCAAATAACAATAAAAAAAACTATATACTATGATATAGAAACATCTTAATGAGAATAGTCATGGTTTTCCAAAAGAAACGTAGCTCGCCAAGATATGTTGAAATAATATATTCATTTTATTCATGTCACTGCAAGATCGGAGCAAATCTACCCTTCGATTTCTAGCTTAGTTTTCTCAACTCTGATATCCTTTATACAGAATCTTAGATTATTAAATTTGTTAATCAATAAGTTTATTTCCCTTCTATTTTATTCATTTATCAGTCCTTATTTTTAAATTTAAAGCCTTCCTGCAAATATGGTTTATGTGATGTATTTTTACAAACATGGCAATTTAAGTTCTCTTTCATTCATAAAACAATATTTTTAATAATATTAGCAAGATTTTAAGTTAATTTGCCCTATGCTTATTATTTAGAATTTCAAGACTAGCATTTTTAAATTGTATTATCTATTTAAATATACTGAATGGTTTATTTAAGTGTTTGCCAAATTCCAAACTTTAAATCAGACCGAAATAGTGTGTTCTAAAATATATGTATACATTTCAAGTCCCGGGATTAAATTTTTAAATTTATATTTTCAGACTTGGTTTGAATCCATAAAGGTATATTTTCTTAAATAAATTTCCTTTTTTAAATTTTATAAAAAGGTATTTTTAAATTTATTTTAGGAATCAAGAGGTAACTTGCTTCACATTCCGATATACGGTTTCTTCATTTTGAAACAAAGGTATCAGATATTAACGGTTGTTTAGGTTGGGTTTGTTCAGCATAGGAATTGTTTTCTGAAAGGCCTTTTTCCCTACCAGAAATCTATTATGTAGTAGGATATTGGTAGGAACAAAGACCTTTCAGAGAGTGATTCCTACCATGAATGAAGTATACCTATAACCACCCGACCAATTTAATTATTCTGTCACCCTGATTAGTTTTTTTTAATCTTTGGAATTGTGAAACACCCTATATAATTTATACGTAAAACTTTTTCTTAATTGAGTAATCCCTCTACATACATGGCAAATTACAGTTTTTTGCCTCAGCAAAATTGTTTTAATTACCAACTTTAAACTTCTTTCGCTATCAATCCCCATAGCTTTATAGTTATTAAGGGTGATATTTATACTTACTTGATACATTTTAGTTTTTTACCCAATAGAAAAGTAGTTATTTTTAGTTTTTTGAAATTTGAATTCCCCACTTCCCATTTAAACTACTTATATCTAGAAATTTTGAATTTTAAGACGAGTATGGGTATATGGAATACTGTCCTTCTACCTCAATCACAAATTTAAATTTTCTACTATATCTAAAAAAAATCTTTAAATCGCCCCTCCCCCTGTTCCTCAAATTGCAATAAAAAATTTAAGAGTTTTAACACTTAATATTTATTTGGAGTGCTTTTTTTACATGCCTCGTAAATTTCTATTTTATACCACAATTTAAAATATTGGTTTACTCTTTTTTTAAAAAAACCTCCACCCCCTTACTTTCCTGACGTTGAGTTTTTTGGTTAAAATGAGGTGTCTCCCAAATTTTCTTCCCAATCATATTTTTATTTAATATGTGTTTTTTTATAATTATAGACCCGCCCCCCCTTTTCCGGTTTACCATTTCGAAACTTCTCAATTTAAATTTAACGTTTTTCTAGTTGTATAGGGCAATTTCACTGCCTTCTTTTGAAGAAAAATTTCAAGATAGCCTATTAGAAAAAACAAAAGTCAGGTTTGGAATTGTTATTAATTTCTGAATAGTTAATATGCTTTAATATATAGGTAAATAATGTTTTCTATAATTGTTGAAATAACATTATAAAATGTTATTACTGAAATATTGTTGAAAGAATAAAATTATAGCACTTTATGTATATTGTATTAGAAGGTTGTTTTAATGAAAGTTTTACTGTTGGACATCAAAATTAAAAATATAATGTGTTAAAAATTCAAAATAGAAAATTTATAATGTTTAGAAAGTGACCTGGATGTCTAGGAGTAAGGTTCCGGACTTATGTGCTGGCGGCCGGGGTTCAATCCTCGGTCCCGGTACAGATTTATCTGATTACCAAACGCTTCCTTCATCTCTGACAAGACATCTTGTTAATGTGAGGAATGCCGGGCCTCCACCGTGGTTCGGATTCCACGTTAAACTGTAGGTCCTTCATTTCATCTCACAATCACCCTACCATTACACATTAGCGTAAGTGCGTATAAACCGAACGGGTACTAAGAAGCGATGCTAGTAATAATAATATAATGTTTTGTAAAAAAGAATTGGTAAATTAAATTTGTTTATCGGATACTAATACTTATAGTATAGCTTAAATTATGTGATGTATATATATATTTAAGTTTTATTATATATATATATATATATAATAAAATATATGTGTCTATATATATATATATATATATATATATATATATATAGACACATAGCTTTAAATAAAAAATATTTTAGCATATTCTAGGATCAAATGATATCAAGTTAGCTTATAATAAATGCCCTCAAATTTATGAAGACATATGATGAAAAAAAAACAGATTGATATATTTATGTTTGTATTATTTATCTAGCTAGCATTATAACTTCAATGGGTACCCACTTCGTTGGCCGCTTGGCCTAAGGCATTGTGGTCCAACTAGCGGCCCACTGGCCAAATGTGACCCGCGTTCCCTGAAAATGTGACCCTCACTTTATCCTAGAGTAAAATTAAAGGGAAGCCTTGACGGCAGATGTGAAATATAAATATTGTCAATATTGTATTTTATTAGATATTAATTTTATCTGTAAAAATATTCATAATATATATTTATGATGCTTAGTGGTTTTGTGAAATGTGTGCTATCATATATTTCAATAATTCATTTGAGGGAGATAATACCTGTTATTTTAGTAAAATTTGAAAAATTCTACCAATAAAAATATAATTTCTTAAAAGTATTGAATATAATTGTTTATTATTATTATTATTATTATTAGCACCGCGTCTTACTACCCGTTCGGGTTGTACGCACTTACGCTAATGTGTAATGGTAGGGTGATTGTGAGATGAAATGAAGGACCTACAGTTTAACGTGGAATCCGAACCACGGTGGAGACCTGGCATTCCCCACATTCACAAGATGTCTTGTCAGAGGTGAAGGAAGGGTGTGGTAATCATATAAACTGTGCCGGGACCGAGGATTGAACCCCGGCCGCCAGCGTAGAAGTCCGACACCTTACCCCTAGACCACCAGATCGCCATAACTGTTTATTAAGTGTTTATTGTAGCCTATATCAAATTATTGGGACAACAAACTATATTACCTTAGGGGCACGGTCCAAACTGATGATTATATTTTGCCCTTGGGATTAAAAAAAAAGTTTGGACTCCCCTTTTGTATGACGTCACTAGACTGCTGAATATGGGGCGATTGAGGTTTTAATTTTGGTCGGGTGTACTGATGATGGTTTATTTACAAAATCGCTTTCCATTCTTCCTCTATGAAAAGGGGTGTATATTACCTCCAAATGTAACCTTCATCTCTAAAATCAAGTTTATTAGGTCAGTCTTACATAAACGTATAGCCCGAAAAGGTAGTAAGACATGTTAAGAAAACTTCAATGCGAGTTTAACACCTTATATATCTCACCCAACCCCGTGAGCTCTTGTCGCACAACGGATATTAATACCCGTCCGGATTAATTGCATTTATAATACTATTACATTAAGAATGAGAGACTTAAAAATTAAATGAAGGGTATCTAAATATTTTTTAAATAATATCTAAAAACCAAGTATTAATTGAGATATATTTAAACTGACTATACAAGATATATGTCCACGCCCCTGCTGTAGGTACCAATATATTTAAACTACTATACAAGATATAGGTCCATGCCCCTGCTGTAGGTACCAATATATTTAAACTGACTATACAAGATAGATGTCCACGCCCCTGTTGTAGGTGCCAATATATTTAAACTGACTATACAAGATAGATGTCCATGCCCCTGATGTAGGTACAAATATATTTAAACTGACTATACAAGATATATGTCCATGCCCCTGCTGTAGGTACCAAAATATTTAAACTGACTATACAAGATATATGTTCATGCCCCTGCTGTAGGTACCAATATATTTAAACTGACTATACAAGATACATGTCAATGCCCCTGCTGTAGGTACCAATATATTTAAACTGACTATACAAGATACATGTCCATGCCCCTGCTGTAGGTACCAATATATTTAAACTGACTATACAAGATACATGTCCATGCCCCTGCTGTAGGTACCAATATATTTAAACTGACTATACAAGATATATGTCCATGCCCCTGCTGTAGGTACCAATATATTTAAACTGACTATACAAGATATATGTCCATGCCCCTGCTGTAGGTACCAATATATTTAAACTGACTATACAAGATATATGTCCATGCCCCTGCTGTAGGTACCAATATATTTAAACTGACTATACAAGATATATGTCCATGCCCCTGCTGTAGGTACCAATATATTTAAACTGACTATACAAGATATATGTCCATGCCCCTGCTGTAGGTACCAATATATTTAAACTGACTATACAAGATATATGTCCATGCCCCTGCTGTAGGTACCAATATATTTAAACTGACTATACAAGATATATGTCCATGCCCCTGCTGTAGGTACCAATATATTTAAACTGACTATACAAGATATATGTCCATGCCCCTGCTGTAGGTACCAATATATTTAAACTGACTATACAAGATATATGTCCATGCCCCTGCTGTAGGTACCAATATATTTAAACTGACTATACAAGATATATGTCCATGCCCCTGCTGTAGGTACCAATATATTTAAACTGACTATACAAGATATATGTCCATGCCCCTGCTGTAGGTACCAATATATTTAAACTGACTATACAAGATATATGTCCATGCCCCTGCTGTAGGTACCAATATATTTAAACTGACTATACAAGATATATGTCCATGCCCCTGCTGTAGGTACCAATATATTTAAACTGACTATACAAGATATATGTCCATGCCCCTGCTGTAGGTACCAATATATTTAAACTGACTATACAAGATATATGTCCATGCCCCTGCTGTAGGTACCAATATATTTAAACTGACTATACAAGATATATGTCCATGCCCCTGCTGTAGGTACCAATATATTTAAACTGACTATACAAGATATATGTCCACGCCCCTGCTGTAGGTACCAATATATTTAAACTGACTATACAATATATATGTCCACGCCCCTGCTGTAGGTACCAATATATTTAAACTGACTATACAAGATATATGTCCACGCCCCTGCTGTAGGTACCAATATATTTAAACTGACTATACAATATATATGTCCACGCCCCTGCTGTAGGTACCAATATATTTAAACTACTATACAAGATATATGTCCACGCCCCTGCTGTAGGTACCAATATATTTAAACTACTATACAAGATATATGTCCATGCCCCTGCTGTATGTACCAATATATTTAAACTGACTATACAAGATAGATGTCCACGCCCCTGCTGTAGGTACCAATATATTTAAACTGACTATACAATATATATGTCCATGCCCCTGCTGTAGGTACCACTATATTTAAACTGACTATACAAGATATATGTCCATGCCCCTGCTGTAGGTACCAATATATTTAAACTGACTATACAAGATAGATGCCCATGCCCCTGCTGTAGGTACCAATATATTAATAATCACTGTGTCAGAAGTATAAATAAACAACTACATAACATGGAGCAGAACGTTGACCAAAGGAAGCCTTTATTAATAATACATAAATTATAATGTTCTAAAATCTTCTCACGTTTACCAAATGTGTAATTTACAGTACATGTCTCTTTTATAACCTTATAAGGAACCATAATACTGCCTCTAAGGGGTAGTTTGAATATTGTTTATAGTACTGTAAACATTATAAACTACTGTAGGGGTCGGGTGCCATTATGGTCCACCTTTACGACCACGTGTTATAACTTTCTATTCATCCAACAAGAAGCATTTCAATGCGCAAAGAGGAAGTGAGAGAAATATACCCGTTAGTTCACCCGTGATATGATTAAAGTTATGTTTTACTACGGAGACAAGTTATAGTAACATTTTAATGAGGAGACATTTTGACAATACATAGTAGTTTTTTGTTTTAACATATTTTCTTTATCAAAGTGCATTGCTAATCTGGGTTAAATGGATGGAGAGTGGGGGGAAAAAATTAAGAAAAAATTATACCTAATACATCCGAACGGAATTCGGACATTTAAAATCCTTTATGGTCTAACAATTTTAGCGCGATAGTGACACCTTAAGCCAGTGGTTCTTAACCAGTGTGCCGCAAAATTTAGGAAGTGTGCAGCTAAAATTTCCTAAAATTGTAATCGAAATTAATCTATTACTTGTTTGTCTTAAGTCCCCCAAAGTGTTGTAGCGATATATAATTTAAGGTTTAACTTGAAAAGAAGATTGTAACCAACCATTTTTTTATCTGTATCTTTTGTGGAGAATGATTGACCAATTATTCAGCGATTTTAAGACAAATGAAACGGTATCCAACCACCAAACATTCCGATGAGTCCCAAAAACCCTTCATCACAACAAAAGGCACAAATAAGATAGAAACAATTGTGTTAATTTCAGAAAGTGCACCTGAGGCGTCATTCAAAGTTGCTGAATTGGAAAGCAAAAAGCACGAAACCACAAGTTATTGGCGACAATGTGATTGGGCCGGCTTACTAGGTCATTATTGAAAACATGTTTATAAAATAATTCAAAGAATAAATTTCAAAAATGTCTTTATTGAATGATAAGATAGGCTGACGTATTTCTGAAATATCTGAGAGCATCAGTCAGAACGTTTTTGTTGAAAATATTAAAGTAAACTGGCAATTTGCTCTGCGAGTAGATGAGGGAACTAATAGAAGAATATACTTACCCTCAACTGCTTATTGATACTCATCATTTTATTTTTTATCTAAATTTAATAGAAAATGTTTTATATTACAGACTTTACACAATTGTGTCTTGAAAATATCGTATTGTAATAAGTGGCCCTGGAGTGAAAATGTTTGGGAATCACTGCCTTAGACCATTCGACCATCTACGCGGGTTTGGTCAAAATTCTTAAAATATACTAGATTATTAATGATAATACCCGCCTCGGTGGCGTAGTTAGCTAAAGCGCTTGTCGTGTTGAGCTCGACTGCTGATGATGAGGAGATCAAGGTTCGAATCTCGGTTGGGTGAACTGGGGGGGGAGGTTCTCCTAAATGGTTTTCCACTCTCCCTCCAAGCAAATGCGGGCTCACTTCCTCTAATTTAAAATTACCAATTCCTAATCCATTAGCGTAATTAGTACTTAAAGCGTATACGCCGAACAGTTAGTAAGACGTGACGCTAAATAATAATAATAATAGAAAAAAATAAAAATGATAATCTTTTGGTATTGGTTTTGTCTTAAGGAAATGAAATCACATGACTAGACGTATGAACACGTGAAAGTTGCTTGATTAACTTCCCAGGCCATCAGCGGCTGTCTTTTAAATATAAAATACTAGACGCTTCCCCCTTATATTTTCAAAATAAAATATAGCCTATGTTACTTGCTGATAATGTAGATTTATATTGGTGAAAGACATTTTAAAATCGGTCAAGTAGTTTTTGAGTTTATCTATTACAAAAAAAAAAATCTTTCCTCTTCATAATATTAGTTTAGATACATTTTCGTTTCATGACTTTTTAGATTAACTAAATAAATAATGAGTCTTTCCACCGAATCGTTTGCCGCATGATCTAACGCACTACTCTCATTTTAGCCCACATATACTGAAGAAGAAGGGAAGGTTTGGGTTTGATCCCAGTATGGTGTATTGAGGGTGGTTTTTACTAAATATATTTCCACTCTACTTCCACACAAATGTGGGTGCATTTACTCTAAATCAACCCTTTTAAATCTCTAACAAATTAGTGTAGTTAGTTAGTAGTTCTACAAACCATAATGGTAAGAAAGGTGCAATGCTAAAAAAATTTATAAATTTATTCCTTAGATAATTAGCAGACTACAACACTAAGTAAGTATTTTAATTAACCAGTGATTGACAAGGTGGCAACCCGCTTCAGTAACAGATTGGTCTAAGCCTCTAATGCTTTACTCTCGAGATAGACTATCCTACTGATAACTGGGAAATTATTGTTCGAGTACTAATCGGGTCTACTGCCAGTGTTTTTTTCCTAAATAGTTTCCCACACTATTTCCTTTCAGAGACAGGTAGCTTACATCTAAAAATGGCCCCTTTCTTACACATAAGGTATTAGAGTATTTATTATCAATTCTTTTAAACTGAACCGGAAGTAAAAACATCAATAAACCAAAAGTGTTACCTTTGACCTTTTTTATTATATTTTACCTCCATTGATGGACTAAAATTCAATCTAGTATGGTTTTGTTGGTGATGATAAGGTTAAGAACCGAATCTCTTTCGGACGTACTTAGCGTATTTTGACCAAATATTTTCACAAGTTCCCTCCACTCAAAAGCGAGGATATTTACTCCACGATTCAACTATGTAATCTAGAGCTCTTAACTTACTATATGGTACTAGGAACGGAAATTTTCTTGTTTCACTTACTAAATTAGGCCAGCAATCCCTATTTTCATCTAGTTCGATCCAGTTACCCTCATGACACAATATTCCAATCTTCATCTAGTTCTATCTGGTCCAGCTCATTACACCCTATCCCTATCGTGAGCTAGCTCTATCCTTTCCTACTCATTACACTCTATTCCTATCTTCATCTGGTTCTATCTGTCTGTTGTAACATTATTAAAGATAACAAAATTTATTTGAAAAATATACATAACCTAAGGTTTCTGAACTATATATATACACACACACACAAGTTTTTTAATCCATTTTATTAAAAATGACTTTGATTATTGTGCTCTTTGGTAAACAAAGATGTTTATTTTCTCAATTTTTCTGTACCAGTATCCATAGTTCCTAATGCCATTTAGTAGGAAAGAAACCATGTATATTATTTTATTTATCATAGTTTTTTTTAAATGTTAATACAACAATATATAGATAAACATATTATTTCGTTTCACAGATCCTACG
This sequence comes from Timema californicum, assembly GCA_902141385.1. Lineage (NCBI taxonomy): Eukaryota > Metazoa > Arthropoda > Insecta > Phasmatodea > Timematidae > Timema > Timema californicum. The sequence continues at coordinate 323,685 of CABFOW010000181.1, forward strand.
AGCTTTTAGTAGATGTACGAGTCCCATTTTTTTTGACCATTACATTACTTTATCTCAAAGTTGTTGAGAAAAAGTAAAACTGGTTTTCTTGAAATCCACTTTAACGATGTTTTATAAATTAGGTATTGATGCATTGTTTAACATTATAAACCAAATTAAAACTCTCAATATTCAATTGAATTAAACTTGAGGGTACTTTGAATAGTCCAAACTATACATATTTGATCATAACTCCACAATTATTTGAGATACGAAATAACTTTGTTAATTATTAGTAATTAGGATCTCGTATTGTGAGACTCGTGGTTTTCAATTTTGTTAGCTTGTAATTTCTAGCGGTTTGACAAACTATGGCCACCACCTTGACCACATTATCAAGCCACAATGTCTGGAAATTCCTGACGACTAATATGAATTTTACATTACTGTTGTGCTTCAGTAAATGAGATTAATTTTCAGATTTAATTCTATTAAATATTGATTAGGAAGAAATATTCAATATTGATTAGGAAGAAATATTATATAATAACATGAATATAAAACCATATTCTATATAGTTTTACTTTGTACTAGAAGATTGAAGTATTTAAAATATTATAAAAACTAGATAAAATATTTTCCAAGTAAACTTCTTTCCTTATGATTAGAATCATTAATTTTAATTTTTTAATATCTCAGCACATTAAATTTAATGGATTTAATATTTTAAGGACAAGAAACAATAAATTAGAGCAAATATATCCACATTTGCATGGAAATTGTGGGGAAAACATTTCGGGGAAAAAAACTTTATAGACGTTCCACCGTCATTCAAAGCCCGATATTTTTGACATCATCATTCAAGTATATCGCATTAAATTAGTTGAAAAATTATATATGTAAACGAAAACTGACCTTGTAAACTTTAAATCATGGATTTCCCAGTGGAAAAGTATCTTAGCGCTATGCCCAGGGTCTTGAGTTAGATTCCCGTATCCCGTTGTAATTTACTAACTTTTTTTATAACCAGCCACGTGGTGTGGTGGTCAGTTTACCTACAAGACTAAGGGCCTGGACTTCAATTCCTTGCTAGTCCCTTGGGTTTTTTACTTTTAAGTGGAATTATGCAAACGCCCACCAGGGGTTGGTAAATTGGAATTAACTAGGATCTAAGATAACCACTAGCCCACATCTCCTTACTTACAATCATCTCATCTCATTAAGTATAAGTGTAGACAAACTCCTATGATGTACCCTAGGTAAATCTCTCTGTCACCAGAGCGACTAATAGTCTACGTACAAACAACTGAACTGGATATAATATCTCTTCCTGTCATATAAACCATACAATAAAATAAATTATTAACAACGATCACACTATACTAACGTGAATTTCTACCAAGTTTGTATATATCCGTGGAAGGCAATCCCATCTCCAGTCACAATAATTGGCGAATTTAACAAAATAGTGTGACAAATTTGAGTTGACAATTTCTCACAGAATAAACATTTTACTGGTGACTAAACTTAAAAATTCTTGCATATTTAAAGGTGGAATACTTCTAATGATATGTCATTGACGCAATGCGGTAATAAAGACTTCCTTCCACTCATTTAACAACAATTCGTTTCAGTTTTGCATTTAGACAAAAGGATTGTCTAATTTCGTGATAAATTTTCTTATATTTTAAATACAAATAATTTTCATAATTCTCGTCTTAGAACGAGTTTATTAAAAACAAACACACTTTTGACTACTCAATTACAACTTCTTAACAGAGAGTGCTATTTTAAATTTTTGCTTTGAGCTATAGATTTTTGCAATTTATACACTGTGTGGTGAATCTGATTTTTCATTGGCTATCTTTGTGGCTACATTGAAAATATTTTTCCAATCTTTGTTATAAATGCATCGATTTTTAAATATTTTTTATTAAATTTATGACTTCCGTGAACATTAAAAACTATATATTTACATACAATACTATTACATTCATGGAGAGTCTATATTAATTACTTTATTAATAGATATTTATATTGAGGGATTACATGACATCATGCGATAGGCGACCTAAGGAGTCCAAAATCAACTAATTTTTCTGAACATTTTTTTATTTTGAGTATCTAACTGTATGATAAACGATAAATAAAGGGATTTTTTTTGTAAAAAGCTTACTATTTTTACATTAAATAACATTAAATAATATTGTAAGACACAAACATTTATATAGTTTTGTTAATTTTATAATAGTTTAAAACAAAATTTAAATAAATCAAATATAATTAAAATACCATGAAATAAACATATTATTTTTAACGTCATATTCACCTCTGACAAGACATCTTGTGAATGTGGGGAATGCCAGGCCTCCACCGTGGTTCGGATTCCACGTTAAACTGTAGGTCCTTCATTTCATCTCACAATCACCCTACCATTACACATTAGTGTGTGTATAACCCGAACGGATAGTAAGACGTGGTGCTAATAATAATAATAATAATAATAATAATAATAATTTAGCGTCATACAAATCATTCACTAATCACATATAAATGCTAAACTGTGTTTAAAAAAAATATTTTTAAAGTAAGCCTCCATTAAATATATTTTTATAGATATAAAAATCGATTCTTATTTGTAAAGATGACACTCCGTTGATGTATATTTGTAATACAATATTTAGAGCCATCTTATGAATAATAATTAATGTTTTTAAAAAACAACCTAATATTTACACTATCGTTAATTTTAGAGCTAAAATTGAATTCGACATTTCAACTCAAAGTAGCATCTAAAATTAAAGTTCAAACTAAATTAAATAAACTATCTAACTTATAGCCTTTGATACAGATTAACAGACGACACAATCAGGGTTGTAAGACTGTTTTCTTTGAGTAGGGCTATATAGAAGAAGCAAATAGCCATAGTTAAATCCAGTATAAGGAACTTTATTGATACCCGCCTCGGTGGCGTAGTTGGTTAACGCGCTTGTCGTGTTCCACTCTCCCTCCACGCAATTGCGGGTTCACTTCCTCTAATTCAACCTTCCCAAATCCTAATCCATTAACGTAAATAGTACTTAAAGCGTATAACCCGAACGGATAGTAAGACGCGGTGCTAAATATTAATTAATTAATTAACTTTATTGATTACTAATTGCTACAAAATAGAATGTTGTTAAGATTACAATATATAAAAAAGCGTTAAAATTAAAATTATATACAAATTGTGAAAAATGATAAGAGGAGACGACTACAATTTACTTGGAATAAATGTAATTAAGATATTCTCTTGGATAATATATAATTAAGCACTCTAACCCTTTTAAAATTAGTTTAGTATGTAAGCTAGACTCCGTTTAGCATGAATAAGTGTTAGCGACTTATCTTGATGAACTACCATCTTAAAACACATTCTAAAATATAAATTTTTTGGTAAAGACAGTTACAATCTGAAATAATCCTTTAAATTTGATGTTCTAATGATGTTTTTATGTAATTAAAGAGAAAATCAGTTGTGTATTAATATATATAAAAATAATTTTTAATAAATATTTTAAATTTATTAAGATATTTACTATTATTAATTTTTTTCTATTTGATATGTAGATTTATAATAGAATTCAATTTAAAATACAATGACAAGACACATTTTTATATTAAAAATAGATTAAATTATTTATAAAATGGACTATTGATGAAAAGGTACGAAATTAAATTATTGTAAAATATGGATGATCAAATTTTTTTAATAAAAATTGATAAGTATTTGTTTAAAGATTTTAAATAAACCCTATAAGATGAGTACAATTGGAAATATACACTATATTATATAAAAAAATATTAGTACATAAATTTTCTAGTCTTAATATTTCATATTGACGGATTACAATATAGACCTATCTCATAAGTAATAATACATAGCATTACTAACCGTTCGGGTTGTATGGTCAAGGTCTATTTACTTTAATGGGTTATGAATTGTAAATATTGAATATAAATGAAGTGAGCCCGCATTTGGGTGTAGGGAGAGTTGACATTTTCTTAGGAAAAATATTATATAATAATATTTAACACCACGTCTTACTACCTGTTCGGGTTATACGCTTTAAGTACTAATTACTCTTATGTATTAGGAATTAGGAAGGTTGAATTAATGGAAGTGAACCAGCATTTTCGTGAAGGAAGAGTGGAAAACTATTTCGGAAAAACCACCGCCAGTTCACCCGACAGAGATTCGAACCTCGATCTCCCCGTCTTCAGCAGTCGATCTCAACACGACAAGCGCGTTAGCCAACTACGCCACTGAGGTGGGTTTTTAGGAAAAAACACCCCCAGTTCAACCGACCAAGATTCGAACCTCAATCTTCTCGTCCTCGGCAGTCTAGCTCAACACGAAAACACGCGGGAAAAGGCGTGGTGTGCTTGTTACCTTCCTGAATAACGATGGGTACATAACTATGTTGTTACCGAGTTAATGAAATTAATTATTTCTTGCATGCATGATAAATAACTTATCCATCCACACTTGTTAATATAATGCTTAAATGGGGCCAAATATTATCAGAGTAGCTATGATATCCAATAAAACCACAAGCATTCTAGATGTTTCCAATTGGATCCAATTAAATCATGCAAAACCACAACGACTCTTAAATTCCTCCTCCCGCGCCCCCCAAGGGAAGGTCCACTTCAATGCTTTTGGCTCGTTTCCAAATTGAAAGCTGGCCGCAAGGTAATTGTCGGCGACTGTTTTGGGGAGTTCCCCGAATGCCCTATTGCAGACAAGGGTTCTCGTAGCCAGTTTGTGGAATGGAAAAGATCTGAAAGCCACGGCGAACTTTGTACAAGATCTCATGATAAGCTAGGGGGAAAATAGCTTCAACCAGAGCTTTGTGTCAGAATTGACTTTTAAGACTCTAGCTCTCGGCTGCTTTCGACAAACAACACAGTGACCTTCTTCTTCCATGAAATATATGAATTTTCACACCCATGGGATGGGGATGAGTGATATACAATTATAAAGAAAGTGTACCCACATTTGAATGGAGCTTTAATAGTAAATAAATTGATGAAAAACTGCCTCTAGACATCCTTTAAAGTACTAAATCCCAGAACAAACATAACCAGAGTGAACCCAGTAAAAACGATGATACCAATATTATGTGTACACTGGTCTGGGTTGATTTTAAATGGTCTAATACATTTTACATGATTGCATTCTTACAATATATGTTATGCTATTATTATTATTATTAGCATATTGTAAATGTGGGGAGTGCCAGGCCTCCACCGTGGTTCGGATTCCACGTTAAACTGTAGGTCCGCCATTTCATCTCACAATCACCCTACCATTAAATATTAGCGTAAGTGCGTATAACCCAAACGGGTAGTAAGACGCGGTGCTAATAGTAATAATAATATTAGGACCGCGTCTTACTACTCGCTCGGGTTATACGCACTTACGCTAATGTGTAATGGTAGGGTGATTGTGAGATGAAATGGAGGACCTACAGTTTAACGTGGAATACGAACCACGGTGGAGGCCTGGCATTCCCCACATTAACAAGATGTCTTGTCAGAGGTGATGGAAGGGTTTGGTAATCAGATAAATCTGTGCCGGGACCGAAGATTGAACCCTGGCCGCCAGCACAGAAGTCTGACACCTTACCCCTAGACCACCAGGTCTCCTTTTGTATTCTTAAAATTAATAATCCTAACTTCTAGATTATGATGATTCTTGAGGATTTGAATGCCTCTGAGCTGCAAAATACCAAAGTTTTGAAGATATCTCTATCAGTCTGTCCCTCAGTGAGTCTATCTCTTATATACGAAAAAAACGTTGCTTATAGCTAGGGGAAAGAAAAAAAAATGTTTTATTAATTTATTTTGAAGATGTAATTAGATGTTGTAAAGTCGTAATAAGAGAAAAAAAAATTATCTTAAATATACAGGATATCTTCTGGTTGTGCGGTCCAAATTTGTAAAATGGTAGTGGACCAATAAACTAACTCAAAATTTATTTTGAAGTTTTACTCGTATTAGCTTCCTTAGTGCTAAAACAGCCGAAAACTAAATAAAAACATGTTTTTCGCCAAAGTTCCTCGGCAAATCCTTAATGTAATTTTTCTTAGAAGATAGATTGTCCTCAGCATTCAACTGATTTAACGCTTTAGCTGGGTTTTTTTTGTATGGGGAACTCTCAAACATAAAGTGTCTGAAGTACCGGTTAATTACCTTCAAACCCGCCTCGGTGGCATAGTTGGCTAACGCGCTAGTCGTGTTGAGCCCGACCGCCGAGGACGGGTAGATCGAGGTTCGAATCACGGTCGGGTGAACTGGGGTGGTGGTTTTTCCTAAATGGCTTTCCACTCTCCCTCCACGCAACTGCAGGTTCACTTCCTTTAATTCATCCTTCCTAATTCCCACTCAATTAGCGTAATTAGTACTTAAAGCGTATAACCCGAACGGGTAGTGAGACGCGGTGCTAAATAATAATAATAATAATGACCTTCAATAATTACGACAGAGGATAATGCAAGGTTAAGGCTAAACAACAGTCGTACAATGTCGTTCAACCACTTGTTTTGTTATTGATAGGTGATATGCTTATCTTCGTCCTGGAGGCCGTCAATTTTAACAAAATACATAAATAATATATTTTATTTAGTACTTGCCTATTTTGTTTTATGCTGTTTAGGCGAAAAGAAGGAGAAAACTAACATATCTACATAATACATTTAGAATTAATTTTTGAACCACTTCCCAAAGTTTAGCCATTTAACCCGGGAGCAGCCTGTGTACCTCCCCTTCCTGTGGTCAAATTGTCCAAGGAATTTCTCTAAGAAAAAAAGGTGGACTGCCCTTTGACAAAGATATTGTATTTATAAATCCTGGTTGGATGGACTGGGGGTGTATATTTCCAATCAATTTTCCTTTCATTCTCCCTTTGCGTGAAAGCTATTTTATTTTAAATTAAACTGTCCTCATTCCAATCGCTTAGTCATAATTAGTATATTATATTGGTTTAAAACACTTAAAGAGACTCGGTTTTCCATAAAAAATTACCTAGCTCTAAATTTAAATGTTGTTTACAAAATGGTTTCAATTTGAAATAAATTTATTTTTAGTTATTGAGAAAATTAAACTCTTTAAAATCGGTCGATATGTATCATTTCATATTATGTTTTTTTTATGCATATTTTAATGATAATCATCATAATTATCTTTTACAAAGTTGTACAGACTTCGGCCGGGTCAATTTGTTAAAATGTTTCCATCTTCATCTATGCTTGCACCATCATTAATCTCTTAATTGCTTCTATTCTTCTCCTCCCACTTAGATGATGTCTGCTATCTGCTCTTCTAATCTCTTTCTTGGTATTTCTTGCGATATTTTTCCCACATACCTAAATACCATCATTTTCTTTGGAACTATCTCCATCCTCAGTAGAAGTCCATACCATCTCAATCTTGCTCTCTCTATCTCATTTAGTTCCTGTATCCCCATTATTTCTAGTAAAACTTCATTCCTAATATTGTTTATCTTATTGAGAGCTAACATGCTCCACACAATCTTAATTACTATGGCCTCCAATTTCTTAATTTCGCTTACATCCAATGTATTATTTTTATTCTTGTTTAAAATCATTTGTATTAGAATTTTAATTTTTAAATAATATATTGTGAGCTATTATTTTAATTATTAAATTATAAATAAGTCTGTAATGACTTAAATGCGACAATTTTTTGGTTTTAGGTATTAATGTGTATTTTATGATCTTACTTATTATATAAACACACTACTCATAAATTGATATATATCTGTAACAAACACAACACCCAGCTCTCGGGCATTAGTTTATCACTGTGAAATGGGATATTCACATTTCATCAATGATAAATATATCAGCAGATTTGATAATATATTCTGGATACGTAACCTGGGAGTTCATAGACATTTTAGACATTGTTAAAATCTTAATTTATAAAAAGTTTATATGTACAGCCTACTGATAACTGTATTTTAAATGATTTTATTTTCTAAGTCATAACATAACATAGTGATAAATTAGTTATTAACATCTTTAACTAAAGATAAATGGTAAAATTTCATACTAAGGTCAGGTATTTAAGGAATATATTGAGCACTTTCTAAACACAAAAATCTATTATCACATAACCTATAAACTAATTCAACATAAAACCAAAATTATACACACAACCTTAGCACTTAAATATGTAAGCCTTCATAGTTGGCAAAATAGTTTAAAACGTCACTCTCACAATAGACTGGAAATTCGATGATGGAAAGATTGGTGATCGAATTCCAGTCAGATGTATTTAATGTGTTTATTTATATATGGTGTCCCAATCTTTCCTCGCGTAAAAAAATGCTGGCACATTATTCTAAGACTGTTAGTTCATAGTCCTTCACACATGAGGGTTATTTTAGGCCAGCCTCTTGGCCTAGAGATTGTCATTATTGATTACTAATCTAGTGGTGCCATGTTCGATTCATGGTGGTAACATTGGTGGTATTTTCCCGAAGAGGAAATGCGTCTATGTTTTACAAGGTTTGGATAGTTGCAAGGTTTCCCAACTTCAGATGACGGTTACAATAAAATACCTCCACTGTCAGTAAAATATCAGGAATGCCTGACCATAAAGTAGCTCAACATTTCATGGCCAAGAAAACGTTAACTCGCTATCCAACCCTATCCGGAGACACCTCAATACAATCCTCAAACTGACAACCAAACCTCCTTAAATACATGTCACATAATCCTTCCGATGACATCTTGGTCTAAAAAGGAAATCTGTATCTTCAAATTCTTCAACCAAAATGTTGTGTACACGCCTGTAATCACATATACGCCTCAAGTTACCAACCTATCTCCGTCTCCAATCTCCTATTTGTTCTTTAAAGCACATTTATAAGAAGTTATTTAATAATGGAGGGTTTTTAAAAACTATTTTGATATGCTTCTTATCCTCAAACAATAGGTAAGATATTGGTTTTATATAATATAAATTATATATTTTGAGCCTGAATACGAGATAACAAAATCTTAAAACTTAATACGATTAAGAATAGCACATGTTTTAGTACTACAATCCAACTTTAATAGAAAGTATATTTTCTGCCAACTAGAAAATTTACTAGTTCAATACTTGTTCATGAAAGCTTTAGCCGATGTCTTTTTGTTATAGATGTGCAGGCCTAATCACACCATTACCTCATGGGATGAGCAATAATTTGGGCATCTAGCTCAAAAAACAAACTCCTTACTTAATCCATCCTCGCTAACTTTCTCCACACTTCCCTATCCTTGCATACTCCCTTCACTTCAACAACATCCATACACCGAGTCATATATATATATATGTAGTCATTCTAGAAACTCTTAGGGTTTCTTCTTTCAGACATTGATTTATTATAATATATACTATTAAATATAATATTTGAGTGTCTGATAAAAGAGATACTAAGAGTTTTAAGAATAAATGACCATGGATTACTCGGTGTATGGATGTTGTTGAAGCGAAGAGAGTATGCAGGTATAAGAACTAATGTGGATAGTTAGTGAGGATGGATTAAGTAAGGAGTTGTTTTTGGTGCTAGATGCACAGTTTCTTGCAAATCCAATAAGATAACGGCGTGGTTAAATATTACATCTCTAAAAAGTGACATTGACTGCCACTTTCATGACCAAGTATTTACGTAAAAATTGAACCATTAAATTTTCTAGTTAAAAAAAAAAATATATATATGTAGTCATTCTAGAAACTCTTAGGGTTTCTTCTTTCAGACATTGATTTATTATAATATATACTATTAAATATAATATTTGAGTGTCTGATAAAAGAGATACTAAGAGTTTTAAGAATAAATGACCATGGATTACTCGGTGTATGGATGTTGTTGAAGCGAAGAGAGTATGCAGGTATAAGAACTAATGTGGATAGTTAGTGAGGATGGATTAAGTAAGGAGTTGTTTTTGGTGCTAGATGCACAGTTTCTTGCAAATCCAATAAGATAACGGCGTGGTTAAATATTACATCTCTAAAAAGTGACATTGACTGCCACTTTCATGACCAAGTATTTACGTAAAAATTGAACCATTAAATTTTCTAGTTAAAAAAAAAGATACCCTTCATTAAATTTGGATTTTAGTACTAAAATATGAGATTTTCTTTGTATTATTCAGTTTGAAAGTTTTTGTGTTAATTGTGTAGGCATCCATTTACATTTATTAGACTATATGTATATATTAAATAATTAAAAAGGTTTTCTTTATATTAAATGTGCTTTTTGCGTTTACTAGGTTTCCTGGATACGGAGAAAAGATTATCACCTTCTGACAGTGGGTTTAGCAACTTACAGCAGTGATGATCGATTCTTTACTGCCCACGTGAAAAATCCAGAGGTAAGATATCAAAAATAACCCAGCATTGTCCATCTTAATCTTGGATATATACTATTTCAATAAACCAAATAAGATTTGAATCTTTTCAGTAAAATTCTGGTGATTTTTTTAAAAAATTTTGGCTTAACCATTGAGAATTAGTAGACTTTCATGATAGCTTTAAAAAAATTTGCTTCTAATTGAAAATATATTTAAATTAATTTTGGTAAAAAAACTAGATATTGATGTTCGAAAAATTGTAATTTTTAAAATCATGACTATCTCTTTCAAATATTTTTGAAACGGGAAATGCTGGTTAATTTTGTCTTTTTACTTAAATTTATAAGATAAAATAGTTTATTTAGTGGAACTACAAGAAACATTATAGAAATTATTGCTTATATTAATTTATAAATATATTGCTAAGAAAAAATAAATAAAGAGGAGTTGATAAGTTGAAAATATTTCAACAAATACAGTTGTTGAGGTTAGACATATGTGCACATTGCGCAGGTGCACAAAAATATATTTAAATATGGGTTTAAACTAATTTAAATTAAGGAATACCACTTTTTTATAGTCAAAATTACCTTTGTCCATGAATTATATTACTCTGAATATCTACCTCATGAAATAGGTTTTGGGCGATTCTATGAATGGTCTTACAACTTTGAGAGAGACAAATACTAAATTATCTATCCTTTACTCCCCTTCAACACAAAAAAATAAAGAACTCAAATTAATTACGAAAAACTTATTATCATCATGTCAAGACATTGTCACCAACTTTCAAATAAATAACAGAAATACGTTATTAACTTTTTAATAACTTAAAACTTATATTTTTCAAGATTATTTCATCGTACTTTAAAAACATAATAATTTTAATTTAACATTTCAAAGTTTTAATGTTTAATATATTTTCTTTATTTCGTTTTGAACAATGGGAAATTTACAAAAACGAAATAAATATTCTTACATTTTTCTTAGAGGTGTAGACTTATCAGCTAAAATAAAGACAAATAAAGTAGTGTAAGTGGACGTTTTCTGATCTTGGTTGTATATAAAATAGTAATATTGGCATTGTTTGTAAATATTTTGGAATTGAGACACATTGAGATTCATACTTCCATATCTGCAGCTGTATTGCTAGTCACTTGATACTCCTTACTATGATTATTAGTTAGAACTTGGAACTAACATAAATCTTGCTTAGTCTATTTTGAAGATAGGGGATCTTGGATTTAAATCCCAGTATTATGTATTCAAAACTAATTTCTTAAGTACATTAGGTGACCTGGTGGTCTAGGGGTAAGGTGTCAGACTTCAGTGCTGGCGGCCGGGGTTCAATCCTCAGTCGCGGCAAAGATTTATCTGATTAAGAAACCCTTTCTTCACCTCTGACACGACATCTTGTGAATGTGGGGAATGCCAGGCCTCCACCGTGGTTCGGATTCCACGTTAAACTGTGGGTCCTCCATTTCATCTCAATAATCACCCTACCACTACACATTAGCGCAAGTGCGTATAACCCGAACGGGTAGTAAGACGCGGTGCTAATAATAATAATAATTCTTAAGTACTTTCACAGCCTCTCTACAAACAAATTTTGCATTATTTTTATATTTCCTTTAGAAATGTTAATACTAAATCCTTACGCCATTGAGAAGTTTAATGCAGATATCCGAGATGGGCTGTAGGTCGTGGTGAAATATAGAATACACAATTAAATTTATTGTCTTGAATATTTAAATCGTATTTGTCACATGATTCTTTTTTAAATAAACCATTGAATAATAAAAATCATTTGATAGATAGAAAAATAAATCTAGGGATATTACATCAAACAAAATACAAGGGGGATAGTTGTGACAGCTTTAATCACGCAATTTCCAATATCGTTGATATTTTTTTTAATGCATATTATCTTCACACGCCTTAAGCCCAGCCAATTAGTAAGTATTACACTTCATTTCATATGCTTTGCATTCGAGCTTAAAGGCTTTCATTTAGTAATTATTTTTTTATTCATAATTGGGAAGTTTTTACCAACTGAAAGTCAAAACTCATTTCTAAATAAAAACATAAAAGAAATAAAAAATATATTGATTCGAACAAAATGTTGTGAAATAAAATTCAGCTCACATTACAGGCTTTTAATATCAGTTGTCAAAAATGTAAAGATTATATTACACAAAATATTGTTTGTGAAACATTATTTTTTTTACATTACATGACACAAATAAATTTAAGTTGTTAGAAAAATATTGGCCAACAAAATATTTGGTTCAAAAGATTTGAAGAGAGCAATGTTATGTGGAGGTTACATAATCATTATTATTATTATTATTATTATTATTAACACAACGTATTACTACCCTTTCGGGCTATACGCTCTTCCGCTAATGTGTAATGGTAGTGTGATTTTGATATATAGTGAAGTACCTACAGTTTAACGTGGAATCCGAACCTCTTTGGAAGCCTGACATTCCCCACATTCACAAGGTTACGTAACCAAGTGTATTGTACTAATCTCATTATATTGTTGGGGTAATAAATTCTCGCTACCACTGGTGAGCAGGGAATGCAGCATTAATCAAAATAAATAAAACTGAGTCCAATGTAATGAGTGAATCACATATTTAATGGGATGAGACAAGTGTTAAGACGCAGACGCACATGGAAGAATAATATTAGAATCGAACTGAAATAGTTAGGATGTAATGAGGTGGATTAGATAGAACTAGCTCAAGGTAAGAATAGAGTGTAATGAGATGGACTGTATATAACTATTTCAAGAAGAGGACGGGGTGTAATGATGTGGACTGGTTAGAACTAGCTCAAGGTAAGAATAGAGTGCAATGAGATGGACTGTATATAACTATTTCAAGAAGAGGACGGGGTGTAATGATGTGGACTGGTTAGAACTAGATCAAGGTAAGAATAAAGTGCAATGAGATGGACTGTATATAACTATTTCCAGAAGAGGATGGGGTGTAATGATGTGGACTGGTTAGAACTAGATCAAGGTATGGATAGGGTGACACTGTAGCCCCTTTTTCGTCCTCCAAGACCAAGGCAGGCATACAAAACTAAACAACACAAAGGGTGGGGGAGGGGGGTGGTGGATGCAGAGAAAGTGGATAGGACAGTAAAAACAAATATATTATTACATAATGTATTTGTTCCTGTTTCCCTGTTACCCATACAGCAGTTTAGCGCAAAACGAAATAAAGGAATGGCCCGATAATAATAATAAATAATATTCCCAGGATGGAGTAAAAATAGATAGATAGGAGACAGTTGAAATCATCAAATCAGAAGATAAGTATTTAAACGTAAATTTAATTTTAAACTGAATAAATTTATTTTTAATGCATAAACAAGATAAATAAACATATATACATATAAGACATAACGACTAAAAAAGGACAAAATATTTAATACGATTCCGAAGGACTCTGAGCATTTACCTATCTTTCTTAGCAAAGGTCATAGCACAATTAATATAATATTACTTATAAAGGGACACTGAATATTTAACCATCTTTCTTATTAGAGGAATATACAGAATTTACATAATATTCCCTAACGGACTTTAACATTTAACGATCCTTCTTAGCAAAACACTTTGAATATATAACATGATATTCCTCATAAATCATTCTGAATATTTAAATTTTACTATTAGCATGATAAGTAATTTTGATTTATAAATACTGGAAATCAAATGAGTTTACATTTACACTTAGATGTGCCCTAGATGTGCATCCTGCCAAGAGTGATCTGGTCTCTGACCTCCTGGCAGTATTTATCTGATATCATCTGCTCTGAGAGGGGGGGAAGTAGGAGATACACACACAAAACATACAAAGAGAGAAAAGAAGGGGTAAGGGGTAGTAGCGGATTGATAACATGCGACGAGAGAGAGTCCTGGATCCAGAATCTTCTAGTGGCTTCTGCAACCCTCTAGCGCCGGAACATCGAACTTGCGACCACGTGATAGTTGATGAGCCTCCTGGCCTCGTGCTGTCAGTCATAACAAGTTGGCGATGGTTGGTTAAGTAGCCTGGGAGAAATTCGACTCGGGACGTAAACAGTGGAATGGGCCTCGGTGAGCTTAGGACATTATACTATTTTGGTTGTGGTGGGATATGACTAGTAATGGTTTTGTGTCGAGTTTTTTTGTATTAAAACGTTGTAGCTCATCAGAAGCTACACAACAATTTGTACTGGATGGATCTAGATCAAGGTAGGGATAGGGTTTAATGACGTGGACTGGATAGAACTGGATCAAGATAAAGATGAGGTGTAATGAGTTGGACTGGATATAGCTAGCTAGAGATAGGAAAAGGTGGCATAGTTTTGTAAGTGTGGCCATAAACTTTTTGTGTTACTCATACCAGTGATTAGGAAAGTAAGTAAAAATAATCGCTGTGTGTGTCAAAGGTTTTTTGATTTTATTTTAGCAGTACGTCTTACTATCTGTTCTGGCTATGCATTATTACGCAAATGGTATTTAGATAAGAAAGGCTATATTTAGAAGAAGTGTAGCTTGATTAGCATGAAGGGAGAGTGGAATTCCATTTTTGAGAAAACAACTATATGAATCCACCCGATATTCTACTGTGAGTGTGGCGCATATTTGTCATACGGGCATTTAAGCGGGTTTTAAGTCAAGTTAAGTGATCAAGTAATTTAGCATAAACGTGTTCGTTAAAAATTAATTTACAAGTAACTTACGACACTGATGCATATTCTTGGATCGACGGCTCACCGTATATGTTTATCAAACTTCTGGATACTAACAAGCTATAGCGTTTTAAATATTTATAAAGATAAAGTGAATAGATTTGAGACTCATTTATCAAACATAAAATAATTCTATACAATGTAAATATTTATGATTAGAGGAATAACTGATTGATGGTTAGTAATTTTTATTATTATTTTAACTTACTCTCATGCAGAAAGTCTTAAATTCAATTTTTACAACTCTTCCTTATTTGTACTTGGGGCCTTAAATGGAATTATTTTAATCGGTGGCATTCAGATTTGATAATTAGATGTCTAAAGTAATACCTGGAGTGAAATCGTGATTTTAATTAAAGTCAGAATGAAGGGGCCTTAACTGATTATTAACTATGTAAAAATTGGAAATTGTTCTAAAATAGTTTTAGATATTGGGGTTTAAATGTGTATATTGTGAGTTGTTTGATTGAATGGTTTGAAATCTAACGATAGAGGGGATCATGGATACATTAAATAATCAAGCATGAAGGGAGAGTGGAATTCCATTTTTGAGAAAACAACTATATGAATCCACCCGATATTCTACTGTGAGTGTGGCGCATATTATCATACTGGCATTTAATCGGGTTTTAATTCAAGTTAAGTGATCAAGTAATTTAGCATAAACGTGTTCGTTAAATTTAATTCACAAGTAACTTACGACACTGATGCATATTCTTAGATCGACGGCTCACCGTATATGTTTATCAAACTTTTGGATACTAACAAGCTATAGCGTTTTAAATATTTACAAAGATAAAGTGAATAGATTTGAGATTCATTTTTCAAACCTAAAATAATTCCATACAATATAAATATTTATGCTTAGAGGAATAACTGATTGATGGTTAGTAATTTTTATTATTTTAACTCACTCTCATGCGGAAAGTCTTAAATTCATGAAAGTGTTTGCCCTCGAGTTTATGATTAACTCTTATATTTTGTCTTAACTTTGAACTAAAAAGTTAATTTTTACAACTCTTCCTTATTTGTACTTGGGGCCTTAAATGGAATTATTTTAATCGGTAACGTTCAGGTAAGATCATAACTGGAGGGAAATTGTGATTTTAATTAAAGTCAGAATGAAGGGAATTTAACTGATTATTAACTATGTAAAAATTGGAAATTATTCTAAAATAGTTTTAGATATTGGGTTTTAAATGTGTATATTGTGAGTTGTTTGATTGAATGGTTTGAAATCTAACGATAGAGGGGATCATGGATACATTAAATAATCAAATTAATTTTGTATCTTAATGATGCTACCCACCACCCTCAATTTACGAAGTTGAAATAGAGAATTAAGTGATAATTTCATTATTTGAAAAGACTACAATTTTAATAAGATATTGACATAAATATAAACCCGCATTGGTGAACACATTGGTTAAGGGAGGTCTGATGGATATTGAGGGGTTAGGGATTGAATCTTGGCCGGTTAAATTTCTAGGCAGTTTAGTTGAAAAAAATGGTAAGTCACCTTTAAATTTTAAATTTATCATACTAACACCACTAGTTTAATTAAATCCATAGTACAATAGATATAAAAACTATCTTTAACCGATATTTGAGTATTGGGTCTTTGATAGTTTTTTAAATATTGTAGTCATAATGATGGCATTCCTATGTTTAGAAAGTACACCTTTCATCCTAACCATATTTTTTAAACGTTAATCAGTGAAACAAAAGTACTTAAGGTCTTACCCTCTAGCTTCCTTCTGTGTTGATACACAATTTTCGATAATCACGTATAACGAGGTGAGGTTAAAGGTCAGATACTAGAGGCGATACTAATCGGCTTACATAATGCCACGTGGATATTTTTCAAAACCCCTCTCACTCACCCCTTGCTCCCCTCTAAATAAAACGAATGGTATGTGTAGAAAGAAGGTCCGCTCGAAAGCACAGCTTTAGCATGACAAAAAAAAAAGTGACAGTTACCACGGTGAAAGGTAAGAGATCATTTGGTCAACAAAATCCTCCCCCAACCCCTCATCTTCACAGTCAGATTCATGTACCTGAAAAAGTTTTTAAAAAAAAGTTCCTTTTCAACAAGTTTATCTTTCATACTTACACGGGTCTAACCACATAGAAAAGTACACCAAAATTCCATAGAAAAAACATATGAGAGGTGGACAGAGAAATAGATGGATACGCCAAATGCTTTCTATGTTAAAAGGGGAAAGGGGATTGAGAAATGGTGGGAAAGGACGAATAAAAGGTGTAAGTCGCGTTGAAAAGAGGTGGCTAAAGAGAGATAGATAGGCGTAGTAGGGGTAGAGTTTGGAATAAGGGAATGCTAAATTAGAGGTAAGGAGGGGAAGGGAGTTATATAGAGAGGAGGAGTTAGCCCCAAAAGAGAACGAGTGATAAGTTTTAAAAGGGTGGGAGGGTTACAAGGGAAATGTATAGTAATCCTAGCAACTTCTCTAATTAAACCAGGGGTTTATGGCACGTTGCGCTAATCCCTAGCCACATACAACTTCCAGCGAGGAAAAGGGACCGGACCACTGATTATTTTCAACGGACGTGTCTAAGTGTGTGTGTGTGTATGTGTGTATGTTGGGGACGTGTTACACATGTGTATCCATGTGTGAGTGTGTTTTTTTTTTAACAGGACTGGGCTCTCCACGTACGATTCGCTCATGCAGGAGATGGTGGCCTGTATGAGTGTCAAGTTTCTACGCATCCACCAACCAGCCTCTTTGTTCAACTGCAACTGATTGGTATGTATGAGGAATTATGAAGAGGACAGGATTTTGAGAAAAATATAATTATAATATGTAATAACTTTTTAGTTTGAAATACTAACTTTAATTTGTTGATGTGTGTTAGCAATTATAGGGTTAACAAGAAGTTATATATATACTCGCTACCACCTACCCCTAGAGAGTTCTGATTGCAAGTGGATGTAAACTAATGTAATTCCAACAGTTTATCCATTAAGAGACCTCCAAAGAATGGTCCGCACCGACTTTAAAGTTTATCCACAATTTTGATTTTTTTTACTTTCTGGCATTTTAACGGGGGTTACAAGCTAGAAACTATAAGTTTGGCAAATTTCAAGTTTCTAGCTCACCAGGAAGTGGGTAAACATTAATGTTAGTGAGTAAGTGATTGAGTCAACAATGTGGCTGTATGATTATAGTGATAGGGACAAATCTGGGTTATCCAAATTTAACTACCACCCACATTGTAGAAATGAGTAAGAGGTAACACAAAGCAGATGACTTGCAATTACGTAGAAAAACCATTTATATAAAAAAATATATCCTTAGTACACCTTGCTTAGGATCGATGCCTGATCCTCAAGTAATACTTAAGTATCACCCCATAGTCAAAGTTCCTACACCTTTAAGTATAAAATCATCAAAATTTATACAAACAACAATATATTTTAATAAAACAGTATTTTGAGTTTGTACTCGCATGATAAAATACTCCCCTTGGCCTCACCTCACTCCCTCTTTGGAGTAATATGTAAGCTAATGCCTTTTCATTAGCGTAAAACTTTGAAATTCTTTCAAATGTTATGGCAAAGTTTCACTAAAACGTGTTTAGTGGTTTCCAGTGCCTGCATAATCCCTTAGATCAGACCTCTGAGACCATAACATCGCCAACTATCCAGTATATTAAATATAAGATAACGCCCAAACATGAAAATATATCAAAGTCCAATATCTTACATTGCACATTTGACCAAAATAAAATTGGCAACCATTTAACTAGTATCTTTCATTTTGAATTTTCAATTTGTTGTATTTTTAAAATAAGGATAAATATTTTCACATATCGTCCCACAAAAGATCTATACCAGCCGATTGACCATCTGTTGGAGAAGATGGTGCCAACGTCTTTCTCATGTAAATATCGCAACAAGCACCAACATATGTTAGTCCCAGTTTTCTATACCGGATCACTGCTGTTTTATCTTTCGAATCAATTCTCATTGATCCTCATGAGGCTGAGTGTACCCTTTTCCATACCCTTACCTTCACAAAGAAATCTGGAAGCGTTGGGGATTTATGGATCCATAGCCAGGATCTCTTTAATACTAGACCACAGAGGCTACCGCTTAGCCCGAAATTAAAGAGATCTGCAAATAAAATCCAAACAAAGCAAAGTTTGCCCCCATTTTATTATTGTAATAATGGATGTTATTTTTTGTTTAGCCAGTAGGGTCTTTTTTTAATTACATTTATGATTAAAATAAAGTTAATCAATATTATATATATTTTGAAAAAAAATCCTAAGATATTAGGACTACTAAAATTCAGTAAATGATTTGAAATCTATTTAAGAAAGAATAAATAAACATACTTTAACGAAAGTTTGTGTCTACAAAATATTTTTAAGAGTATAAAGGACTCATATATTTAAAAGCTACTATAGTCTCATCTATTCTTAACTAACTAATTAAATATATGTACTTGTGAGCTGAAAAATTAATAACCCACAGAACGTATGCACAAACTTGAACGTTATCATTAAGAGCGTTCTATACAATCCTTAACGGACCAAATAGTCCCATTCAAATTTATTTTCGGTTTACTCTCCAAACGGTCAAAATGTCTTGTGTTTTAAAGTTTCCTCACTAAAATTTAGTTTAGAAGGCTTGTCATTAAAAACTACGCGTCACATCATATGTGCCTTAGTTATTATTAATATTTTAGGGTATGTATAATATAAACAATAAATTTGTCTTGTCAGCTAAAATTATCCATTCACTTGTCTTTCATTCTCTTAAGGAACAATTCTCTTTCTAAGGACTTTATTATTTTAAAAAAATCTGGCTAAACAATAACAAAACACGCTTCACATTCGTAAAGACTAATGGGTGGGATTGTAGCTTTATATATATATATATATATATATAACTATCCGTTCGGGTTATACGCACTTACGCTAATGTGTAATGGTAGGGTGATTGTGAGATGAAATGAAGGACCTACAGTTTAGCGTGGAATCCGAACCACAGTAGAGGCCTGTCACTCCACAAATTCACAAGTTGTGATTAATAAACATCATGTCAGAGATGAGGGAAAGGTTTTGCATCTAGATAAATCCGTGACGGGAACTAGGATTGAATCCCGGACCCCAGCACAGAAGACCGACACCTTAACCCTAGACCATCAGATATATATATATATATTCTCAGCTTGATATTTCAAGAACAAAGAAAATATTACAACAGCTTATAATCTGAATAGCAGCTAGCATATATTGTGTTATCTCCATCATTTCTAAACAATTATTGGCTGTAACTCTCATCTGTTAGCACATTAGTAAATTGGATTTTTCAACTTCAAAAGCATGGAGTCAATATCTATGGATTCAGTCCTCTTGAATACAGAGTTTTGTCAGACACTCATACACCCTTTGTTTAAATAAATAATATCAAGCTTTCCTCGTAAAGATCCATTACATTATTATTAAAACCTAGTGTTACTACCCGTTCGGGTTGCACGCACTTACGCTAATGTTTAATGGTAGGGTGATTGTGAGATGAAATGGAGGACCTACAGTGTAACGTTGGATTCGAACCACGGTAGAGGACTGGCATTGCCCACATTCACAAGTTGTGATTAATACACGTCTTCTCAGAGATGAATTAAGGGTTTGAAAATCAGATAAATCTGTGCCGGGACCGAGGATTGAAGCTCGGACCCCTAGCACAGAGGTCTGACACCTGACCCCTACACCGCCAGAACGCCTACTCGAAACTCGGTCGGGTGAACTGAGGTTGGTTTTTCCTAAATGGTTTTACACTCTCCCTCCACGCAATTTCGGGTTCACTTCATCTAATTCAACCCTCCCAATTCCTAATTCATTAGCGTAATTAGTACTTAAAGCATATAACCCGAACGGGTAGTAAGACACGGTGCTAAATAATAATAATAATAATAATAATTTTAAGAATGGATTTTCCTAAATATTTTCCCACCATTCTTTCAATCAAATGTTAGTAGATTAACTCTAAAATTCTTCCTTCCTCTTTCTTAACCCATTTAAAGTACATATTATAAATTCATATAACCTGTCGTTGTGGAAAAAAAAATCATCTGCACGGACAATTTCTTAAAAATAAAGTTCTCCTCGGAATTGTATTAGTTGATCACGTGATCCGAAAGTCACAATCATATAGTGTAGTTTAGTTAACTAGGGGGTCTGTACTAGAATTCCAGCTGTTCGTAGTGTTGGTTTGTCTACCTACAGTAGCCCCATGACTTCTTTGGTGCTGACTGACAGCTCACAGCTGAGAGCTGATGGCATTGAAATGTTACCAGACATGATTATGTATCCCTGCACCGAAGCATATGATCTGCAAGAACATGTGTTTATCAGCTGTCACTTCTGACAGTCAACATTTAGGTATATACCTTAATGTTGACTGTCAGAAGTCCGCTGTGAGCTGTCAATCAGCACCAAAGAAGCCATGAGGCTACTCTAAATGAATCCCCACCATATCTTTTGCATTGCACGTTTTTACCAATTCCACATATTCGAATATTTACACTAATGAGCTATTAATGAGAAGTGTTGCATTTAAATTAAAGGCACACACGTTTACGTGAAAATATGATACATAGCTGTTGGGTAAAATCATCACTTCGTTAACTCGACTAGCATAATAACTCAAATCTCCTCTCATCGATGATTAGGTTAATCGCGTAAGTGATAACTTCTTTATGAAATGAATTAATGAAGCAGGTTTCCCCCCCAATTTTTCTTCAAGCAAATGCATGGATTCAGCTGTGGTAAATGAGAATTTCAGCTTCCTAGCAAGCTAGACGTGTGGTCATAGATTATTATTATTAGCACCGTGTCTTACTACCCGTTTGGGTTATACGCACTTACGCTAATGTGTAATGTTAGGATGATTGTGGGATGAAATAGAGGACCTACAGTTTAACGTGTAATCCGAACCACGGTGGAGGCCTGGCACTCCCCACATTCACAAGATGTCTTGTCAGAGGTGAAGGAAGGGTTTGGTAATCAGATAAATCTGTGCCGGGACCGAGGATTAAACCCCGGACCCCAGCACAGAAGTCTGACACCCAACCCCTAGACAACCAGGTCACCGTGTGGTCATATACATTATTTTGTAAGGCCTATTAATTTACCTTAAGGTAAACCATCATCAAATGAAATCCCATTCTTTCTATAAATGTCGAAAAAGTTAAAAACACTTTGAAATGTGATATTTGTGATTTTGGCATAATATTAAAACATTTTGATATTTGTGACTTAGGCATGATATTAAAAATGTGTTCTATATTGAAATACTCACCAAATGTTGAATTTGCCCACATAACGTATTCAATGTTTCATATCAAATAGGTTGACCAGCGGTCATTTTCTCACATTAAATGAAACCAAACACCAGAGAAATATCTGTTTCAAATGGATTAATTTTTCAAAACTATACGTTTTTAGGACATATTCGTTATGTACGCTTATGTACTAATAACGATAGTGTTTTTAGGCATTAGTAAGGCTATATTTAGAGGAAGTTCACTTGAATTTGTGAGGAAGAAGAGTGGAAAACCACTTTTAAAAAAACCACCCTCAGTACACCCGACAAATATTCGAACCACGATCTCCCGACGATTAGCATCCTAATCTACTACGATAGTAGCACATTAAACCGCGTAGCCAGCAAAACGGGTAATGCAAAATGGATTTTGGTATAAGATCTAAAGCCTTAATTTAATGGGCCTACTATTTTTGTATATTACATTTTCTCTTAATAAAAACCCGCCTCGGTGGCGTAGTTGGCTAACGCGCTTGTCGTGTTTAGCTTGACTGCTGAGGATGGGGAGATCGAGGTTTGAATCTTGGTCGGGTGAAGTGGGGGGGTTCCTAAAAGGTTTTCCACTCTCCCTCCACGCAAATGCGGGTTCACTTCCTCTAATTCAACCTTCCCGATTCCTAATCCATTAGAGTAATTAGTACTTAAAGCGTATAACCCGAACGGTTAGTAAGACGCGGTGCTAAATATTATTATCTTAATAAAATGATTTAAATTTTTGGTATAGTATTTAAGGTTTAATCTATCTTTTTTTTTATAAGAGGTTAACTCTTATGTTTGTAATTAGATACCAAGCTGGAAGTAGTTTTAATTTAAATAGTGGAATTATTTATATACATTTAATGCCATCCTCTCATAAACTTTACCGTTAGATCAAGCACTTATGCTCAAACAAGTTAGGAACTTGCAGCGCTGGCTCTAAACAAACTCATTACTACCCCTTAGATTAAGTCATAATTATCTACGGTATTAAAAACAATCGTTAAAAATAAACATAAATTACATGATTTTATCTAATATAAGATCACATGCAGTTACGAAAAAAAAAAACCTTCCCCCATGGAGTGTTATGACCCAGTGAAAGTAATGTATAAATTTGATGAAGACTAACCTTCAGAAAAGCTACCGTACCCCCTACTACGTCCAGCGATCCTAGCGGGCAGTTAAGAAGACAGGAAAGGGGTTTGAGGTGGTGGGTGGAAGGGGTGGGGGGGTTAGCCGCTAGCGTTTCAAATTTATAGAGGGTAGACTCACTATCGCATGGTCCGCCAACCGTCAAGACAACCTTTCTCGGCTAAGGGTGGGGTGAGAGAGGTGGGGGGGATATTTTTGGAAGGGGTAAATGGGTAGAGGAAGATTTACTCTAGGGTGGTCAAGGAGAGGGTTAAGGGGATGGATGGAGCTTCCTACAATCGTATGTGAGGATGCGGTAACCGAACACAAGGACATCCTTACCCCCTCCTAAAACCCCAACTCAACATCACCTCAAACCCCGGTAATCTTCCCTTCTTCCCCCTCCGTGAAGTATTAAGAGACGCCCGTAACGTCCCTTAAGGGGTACGTCTACGCAAGCGTGAAAGTACCTTGCAGACGTTTCGTTTTGCGTTTGTGACTGAATACCGAATTTACGAGCGATCACTTGTGGGCCACCAAACCTTCCCCAAATCCTCTCTTTAACAGCCCTTCATCGTTGCCTGGGGTGATAAAATTTATATTAAGAGGGAATAAGGGAGGGTTTAAGGGACGATTGACCCGCCTTGGTGGCGTAGTTGGCTAACGCGCTAGTCATGTTGGGCTCGACTGCCGAGGGTGGGGAGATCGAGGTTCGAATCTCGGTCGGGTGAACTGGGGGTGGTTTTTCCGAAATGGTCTTCCACTCTCCCTCCATGAAAATGTGGGTTCACTTCCTCTAAATTAATCCTTCCCAATTCCTAATACATCAGTGTAATTAATACTTAAGCGTATAACCCGAACGGGTAGTAAGACGCGGTGCTAAATTAATAAGAGACTACTTAAGACGGGGTGAAAGATAACGCCAGTCTTTTCAAAGTTTATTTAATTTTTTTTTTGGGGGGGGGGTTATAAAAAAATATCTGGTTACTACATTCAAGTGAGATTTTCATACTGATAAATAAGTATACAATGTTATTTAGAAGATCATAAATTACATTGATAACAGTTTAAAAATATATATTTTTCACAAAATTTTGAATTTTGAAAAGAACAAACATTCATTAATCATTTCTTATTTAAATGATATGATTAAGATAAAAATAAGAAATGTTCAAAGTATGAATTTCAACAAAATATAATATCCAAACTATTTTTTGTATTTGGTTCTAAGACACATACAAATAAATAACAGATACACTACATCACGGGAGATTATATTCGACCCTCGAATCTGGTAGAACAAAATTTCCAGTGATAAAAGCGCTTCCAAGGGAGAATTCCTTGAAACAGCTCACTTTCAAAATGTTCCTTTGTATAATTAGACCAGTAAAAAGATCGATGTTGAGTCCACAAAGGTCAACACTTCGTATAAAAATTTTGACTTTCTCTTTACATTTTAACATTTTATTAGGTGTTGCACATCTTCAGGTCATCGCATTACTATTAACATTCTCTTTTATACATTTTTACCAATAAAAAAGGTAACTATTGAATGTTGAGTCTAAAATGAGGGCAATAGACTATGGTTGTAGGAACATTTCTCCTAAGGGGTTAAAGAAAAAATAACAAAACTTTTTGGGAGACCTACTTTTATTTAACTAATCTATGATATTAATGAATTATAGCGTTAAAGCTTAAGTAGTTTCTCTTTTCAACTAAAACTAACACAATTGTAATAATATATTTGCTACAATCTCAGAAACTTTTGGTTTTATAAAAATATAATTAAAATAAAAGTTTATTTTATCTTTAATAGTACTACATTTTGCAATGATATGTTATTTAGTGTCTCAAACAGTTGCAGAGACACGGAACTCTCCACTTTTGTAAAGTGGCTTAAAAGTCATTTTAATAGCAAAATGAATTTAGCCAGTTTATTTACAAGTTTATTCAACACTTATATACAAATTTTAATCAAAATCAATAGAGCAGATTTTGAGAAAATAGGTTTTATTTTATTTTCGCTTTTTATTAATATACTCTTAATTTTAGGTTTAAACAGACACACATAATTGCAGAAACCAATTTTTAGGGTACGAGGGATCCATGATACGTTGACATCAATAAACATTTTGGGCTATATTTTTGTTACTGTCACAATAATTTACCTTTAGTGTTCGAAAAGCTTATATATATATATATATATATATATATATATATATGCGTATAGTTTTAAAATCATTGGTTT
>CABFOW010000181.1:349676-362162 GCA_902141385.1 Timema californicum
AAAAAAATGTGTTTCAAATAAAAGATTTGTATTATATATAAATATTCCTTCATATTTTAAGTGGAATGTAATTTCATATCTCAAAGTATTACGAAGATGTGATAAAAAAAAAGAGGAATTTTTGCACCATATCGGAACCCTTAAAATTATTTGGCCGAAATATTAAGGGTAGCCATTTTGCTTGGAATATTTATAAATATTTAGAAATGAAATTTAATTTAAATCGTTATAGCCGACTTTAATAACATATACTTTTTTCTATTTTTACGAAAACCCTAGATACAAAGTTTTTAACCAATCGGTAAAATATTTATGCACTACAGACAGACGGAAATTCAAAAAACACTTATTTTGGATTCGGGGGGTCATGAAACGCAAACATTCATCAAAATCTCGAGTTTGATTTTTTACCTGTAATATAGCGAAAAAGTAAAAATTGTGCAAGAAAGTAAAAACTAATTTATTTTATCAAGTTTTTTATTGAATATTATTTGTGTGAAACCAGTTATTACACTATTCTGGTTTTAATTATTATAGCTATTATAGCGTCATGTAAGAGACATATTTAAAACATCTGAGATTTTTTAAATTATCTATATTTTAATTAAGAGATTATTTAGGTAGATATTCAATATCTGTGTATCCAAGTCAGTTTATATTCAGATAGCAATTGTGTGAATTTATATCATGGCCTTCACTTTGCCCAATATTGGCACCTGTGGCTCCTTTATATTGATTTGTTAAGAAGAAAGTATTTCAAGCAAACTCAACCAGACAAAACAAAGTAAAGCCGATATTTTCAGGTTACAGGCAAATTTAAAAATTATTCTTTACGCAAGAGATGGGAAGCAATCATGTTTTAAGGTAGTTTGCATGGAATAAAAGTGTGAAACCGTTTAGATAAAAACCAAAATTTGTAGACCCAAACTTGATTCAAATCCTAAAATCCCCACCATCAGGAGCCTAGCCCAACATAATCATGACGACTTGGACAACTAGGTAACTGAAGAGGGTTTAAGACCCAATTTTAAATTAATAAAGAAAAGATGAAGAAATATTATTGTTTTACGTTATTGGTGGATCGGTTTAGTTTTTAGGTAACTTGGTTAATAAAATGAAAAAATGTTTTATATCCGCTATATTAGATACTAAAAACTTGATGCTCCTACAAAAAGGATGAATGCTTCTTTGTTTATGTGGACACTATTGCTCATCCTATTAGGTGAAAATATTATTTAATTTCTCAATGTCAATTTAAAATATATTTGAGAAACAATGAGTCTCAAAGACGTTACTGTCTCACTCCTTTAAAGATGTTTAGGTCTAGATCAGAATGTATATATTATTTAAAATCATACATAGATGTTTAGTAATAGGATAAAACCGGTGTTTGGTTAATTTCCCTTTATGTAAATTAATGTTTATCTAATATATAATAAATAGATATTTATTAAGTATGCTTGTATTTAAGCAATTTAAATATTAGTCTATTACAGAATTATTGAGAATATTGTTAAGTCTATTTTAATCTGGGGTTGGAATACAATTATTTGATAATTATCATTAGTGTTCATCTGGAACAGATTATCATAAATATTAAGCAAAATATTTAATAGGTAGCTACCAATAAGGATCCGTTACTAAAAAAAACTATCTATTAGTAGATCATTGCAGCGTTAATTGGAAGTTCTCACACTGAGATCAATTCAAATAATTTTATTAGAATCATTACTTCTGCCATGTTCCTCCTTGCACCGATCTCAAGTGAAGTAATAGGTTGGTAATAGGCAGGAAAGTAGGGGACTGACTTCATCTTCCATATCTTGGGTTCAAATCCAGGCATATGTAGATGTTGTCATAATGTCGCGTTTTCAAGAAGGTGAACTTAGATTTTTATTCAATTTAGTGTAAGCTAGAAGATTATATTATGCTATCCCAGTCCTTGACTTAGTGATCAGTAAAATGAATAAATTCTCAGCATCTTACGACATGCTAACGTCCAAATATTTCAATCTATATATTAAGCATTCAAAAGGGTTTTTGGATATTAGGTAAAAGCTCAATTTTGTTAAATAAATAGTTAGATAAGAGCAATATAAAAAAAATATGTAGCTCACAAAAATTGGTAAAATCAGGTACTTTTCGCTAAACATAAAGTGAAATTGCATGGAATGCGAGAAAATACCAGTGTTTTTGCGGTTCTTAGAGCAAAATATGTTTTGGACAAAATAAATAAAATATATATTCAATAAAATTATAAGAGTTTAATTCTCTTTACATGGTAACCTTAGCTATCAGCTCTGTGATATTTATCAAGAGCGTCCTAGAATTTAATGACAGTTTATATCCTTTATTTAAAAAGTTTATTATTAAATGCTTTTATACTCCTGACAGATATTCAAGTACTGTTGGTGTCACCACGTCTAAACAAATTAAATCTATATTTCTACTGGAGAAATATTTGATTTTGTTTTACAAAATATTTAGCCACAAAGAACTGCAAAAAGCAATAACCTTTCTACCAGTTCCTACATCCCCACCTTGAAGGCAGGAAGTAGTCTTAAATTTTACGTATTATACTTATAAACCGCATAATTGGTTACCCGTTAAATATTATCTGACAGCCTTTCAGTAATAAGGGAAAGTACTCTTCATTTATTCCGTCGTAGCAAGCTTATTTTAATTTGTTTCATTACTCTGGGTATCATCTAAGAGGTGAAATGAATGGCTTGTACTGATGAACAGCGTTGCCATTCTATTGTTTTTAGTTGCGGTCAATCTTACCTCAAATATAATAAAAGGTTGGCAACACTGTTTCATCGATATTGCCTGTAGCTCCTTCTTACCCTAGCACACCACCTTCAGGTATAACTGAGAGAGGACCTTAGGCAACAGTTAAAAGCGCGAGAACTAAGATTAAAATTTTCTCAATAAGATCTGGAGTTCCCTCAGTGATGACATTAAGCAGGGTGACCAGCATTTTCACCTTTTCCCGGACATGTCCTTCATTTCAATTCTCTGTCCAATGTCCGTTGGGAATCTTCCAAAACTACAAAATATATTACATTCGGACAAATTAAATAAATATCATTTTTTGATGTTAACTGCTCTCAAAGTGATCTCGCATTTATAAATTTTTCCGTAAAATGCCATTTAAGTTATCACTAGCAATCTTAATGAGTTCTCATCAGCAAACTCGTCCAGTGGTGTTACATATGATGAAACTTGTGATTTATATTGGATGCGTGTGTGCCATCAACATCCAATCAGCAACAGCAAGTGTCTTAATTTAGCAGTTCATCTGAAAAATATTCTTAACCATAAAATAATGTTTAATACGATCATCCATAAAACACTAAGGACCAGTCTTATGATAATAATAATAATATTTAGCACCGCGTCTTACTACCCGTTCGGGTTATACGCTTTAAGTACTAATTACTCTACTGGATATTGAATTGGGAAGGTTTAATTAGAGGAAGTGAACCCGCATTGGCGTGGAGGGAGAGTGGAAAGCCATTTAGGAAAGACCACCCCCAGTTCACCCGACCGAGATTCGAGCCTCGATCTCCCCGTCCTCAGCAGTCGAGCTGCTCAATACGACTAACGCGTTAGCCAACTACGCCACCGAGGTGGGTACTAGTCTTATGACTAACGGATAAATATTTATATTGGGAGGTTAAAGTTATCTACCAGATGAAAGTTACCACACCCTTTAATGTTCTACTCGGTCTTTAGAACTGGATTTAAATGCCAGACGTTGAATAAATATATTTTGATGCAGAACACGCAAGGTTGGTACTGTTTTAACTGGTGCGCACATGCGTGTAAGTCCTGCTGATAGCGCTACAACCTAGCGAGTGGGGAAAACGCTCACTATTTGCTAACTAATGGTGGCTAAACGAGTACGAGGAAACAGATGGCGTCACGTGAGGGTAGAAGATAAGATGTTTTGCAAATATTAATTTCGGTGTCTGCCAAAATGTGGGCAATAGTTGGGTACAGCATTTACAGAATTTCATTTATTGTACTCAAATTTTGATAATTTGATCTTAAATAAATATAATTCGACAAATGGCTTTCCAGTTTATATAAAACTAAATTAAATGTTATAACTTAATATAGTTAGAGCCCGAGCCTGTGCTTACTAAACACGTGAACCAAGATTTTAACCTAAAAACAGATTCTTATTAGTGAAACCTTATTAAAAACAACACTTCACTATGGCAAAAACCATTTTAACTTCCAGATAAAAGTTATCAGGTACTTAAAACTCCATATAAAAATGTGATGGATGGACTCATTTTTTATTTGTTAGATAAATTCTATCTGACAGTTATCTACCGGATAGAAATATTTATATATTAGCTTAATATTTATTCAGCAGTCATAAGACCGGCCATAAGTTGATTTGCACTAGTATATTTTTAACTCACATTTTGTAATGTCGTAATTTTTTCTTGTTGTCTTGCATTTTGAGAGGCCTTATGCTCCTTTGCGCCAAATAAACCTGCTCACCCTGATATTGGGTGAATAGTTAAGCTTATAATATACGGTCATGATTTAGTCAGTGAATATAGGACTGCTGACTTTCGGGGTGAACGGAATTTACATCCTCTCACATATATCGATGGCCTATAATGAAGACCTCATATCTCCTTAGAGTCAAAGCTTACAGTAATTACAAGTATTTTACACTTAGTACAAAGCTCTAATAGATACGAGGTTTTATTTATTGGCACTAGGCAGCAGCACATTTATTCACATGAATCCTGTAGTCGAAATTTATGATACAGGTTTTTAACCCTAATACGGATTCACACTTAAAGGGCTGTGAGCCGACTATGCACCGTTTGTGTCGTTTTGCAGACAATTTCGAACAGGTCGTTTCAATATCAGCAACCTCGTAAGATCGTTGTTTGATTCCTACATAGGTCAGTGATTCAACTGTGCACCAACCATGCTCCAACCGTGTTGTCTTGGATTGATTCAAAAGTATTCTCTAAGGTCATGGTTCAGTACGGTAGGCGCACAGCCCTGTCAATTTAAATTGAATTCCGGGCACCATATGGTTGACCATGGGTCGTTTCTCCTAGTTCGGCATCTTCTGGAAAAATGCGAACTTTCACGAAGGTACTTATCTACAATCTGAAAATGCCTGGAGAACATTAAAACACAACTATCGTGGGCAGTAATTATTGCAGAAGGAAAATTAAGAATTTTCGTACAAATATATAATTTGTAACATAAATAATAAGATAATTTCATTAAATATGTTATTAGGAAAGAAACAGTGGAATAACTTAATGTAAACCTTAACTACGATAACCAAAAAGTCAGACAATGGTAGTGACACGACACAGCCAACGCACAGCACTGTCTGTGCACAGTCCTGTGAGTTGGAATGGTAGAATCATGGCACAGCCCCCCCCCCCCCCCNAATCCAACATTATAGTAACACATCTGAATTTCAACCAAATTTGGAGTTACGAGGTTTTCACTGTAGGCCATCATTGATGAATGTATATTCGGGTGTTGTTCCCAGAGGCTCAGGCAGAGATCCTCGGAGGCCCGGACAAGTTCGTGAAGAGCGGAAGCCTCCTGAGGCTGACCTGCGTTCTAAGACGCAGCACAGAGGCCCCGGTGTACGTGTTCTGGTACCACGAGGAAAGGATGATCAACTACGACCTTGGGCGGGGTGTCAAGGTCAGACATGCGCGGTACTCCAGCGAGCTGGTGGTGGCTGAGGCCCACAAGAGCGACTCGGGGAACTACTCCTGCGTACCGTCCAACGCAAGGCCTGCCAACATCAACGTGCACATACTCAACGGTGGGTTTGAAATCTTGGAGCAGCTGATGCCAGTCGACGTTTTGTCTTCTATTTTCGAGCTGTTCTAGTACAGCTGTATCCAATAGAGTATAATATAAATAACATAATTTTTGTAGGAAGACTTCTTTCCACCACCAAGATTGAGTGTAAGTCAGTAAAATAAGTTTTATTTGTTTGGTTTTTTTACTAAAAAGTTACAAAAACTCATAATAATAATTCTTTATGAATTACATAATAATGTTAATTTACATATTTTCTACTTTCATTTTACCATAGCATCTTAACAACCATTTAGGCCATTAACTTATCTTGTAATTACGCATCCAGATTGAGGATTAGCAAGATCATTATGTTGCTATCACACGGGAGTAAGCGGGACACTAAACTTCATCATTTGCGTGGAGAGAGAGAGTGGAAAACCATTTAAAATAAAACTGCCTTTAGTACACACAACCGAGATCGAGCCACACACTCTTCGTTATTGGAAGTCTTGTATTTTTTTAGAGTGTCGCACCTTAGACTATGTGGACACAAAAGCGGGTTTGACAACTAATTAAAAGGACTGGAAATGTAAATACAATTGCAAGGTACAGGGGGAAATGAGGGAAAGTCACATTTCACAAATTTTCTTAGGAAAATCGTTTACGTTTTTAACCAAATATGAACAACAGAAAATGTGTGTTTTAAATTAAATTATATAGATATACCCTTCAATTATCACAATACATTTTTTTAGGATAATCAATCCTCGTAGATATAGGCAGAAAATGAAAGTAGTGCAAATGGGAGAATTTATAATCTGGTATTGATTGGCAAACCCTATTGGAAGAGACCATTGGGAAGACCGAGACGTAGATGGGTAGATGACATTATAATGGACCTGGAAGAAATAGGCCATAGTGAGGTGGATCGGATAGAACTACGTCAAGAAAGGGAAAGTTTTTAAATATATAGGCTGTATAGAACTAGCTTAAGATAGGAATGGGATGTAATAAGGGCAACTGAAGAGAAAGAGCACAAGATAGGAAGAGGGTGTAATAAGGTGTACTGGAGAGAAATAGCTCAAGATAGGAGTAGGGTAGTATAAGGGGTAATGGGTAGAACTTGATCAAAATAGGAATAGGTTGTAATAAGGTGGACTGCATAAGGAAAGCTCAAGATAAGAAAAAGGTGCAATGATGGGGACTGGATAGAACTAGCTCTATATAGAGATAGGTGGCGTAGATTTCCAAGCACAGCAATGAATTTCCTAGTGGCATAAAGTAAGTAAAAAAATAATGACAGGGACACCTTAAACAAAATATAAAGTTCATATGAAAGGCCTCGCTATTGTCTAGCAGATAGGTAGATTATTCAATTTAAGCTAGATATGGAATCTTTCCTATTAGCTTTTGTACCCTTCTAATTGTAATATTTGTATTCAAACCATTCTGGCAAAATACATTTCCAAAATTTTAATAACAGGGCCTCCTATGATAATCACAAAAATATATAGCCCCATATCAATTGTGCAAATAAATTGATAGAATTAGAATTATTAGATTATTTTATAATTAGCCAACTTTTTTTTTATTGGCCACAAAATAGAATTTAAATGTATTTGATAAAGGATCTATTTAAATGTATGGTGTTTTACTCAGTTTGCCCGTGAGTTTTCTTTGCCAATTGATCTAAACTAATGTAATTCCAGAGACGGTTTTTGATAGGTCTTACCGTTTAGCCACAAGAGACCTCCAAAGAAATGCACGCACCGACTCTAATGCTGCTCAACATTTTGCATTTTTTTTCGGGAGCAAAAAATTAATTTTAATATTCCCATCGGTTACAAGCTAGAAGGTAAAAATTTGCCAAATCTCAAGTTTCTAGCTCATTTGGTAATGGGAAAAACTTTAATGTCAGTGAGTGAGTAAACGATGTGGCTTTATAGTGGTATAATATAATGTTATATTGGCAACGTGATTGAATGAATATGGTTGAGGTACTCCTAAAAAGCCAAAGAAAATAATTATTTGGTAAATGTTTATTTAAACTAAAATAGATATAAAAATAAATAAACTACCGTAACATGATCCATCAAAGTGTAGAAATTGGATATAAGGCGCAACGCTGGATATTGCCAAAAAACAAATCTAAAATAAATTAGGTAATATATAAGTATACTATTCTTAATATTTGTCCTAATTCATAAGCAACTCAAATATTAAACACAATCTAGTCTATTGCCAGAGAAATGCCTTAAACCATGTTAATTTATCTTAATACTCCGTCTTACTAACCATTCAGATTATACGTCTTTGTATTAATAACGCTAGTGAGTTAGGGATAAAGAAGGTTGAATTTAATTGAAGTACACTTGCATTTTTTTGAAAATAGAACGAGAAAATCTTTAGATTAAAAGAAACCTTAGTACACCCGACTGGGTTTGAACCAAGATCTAACTGTCATGGGCAGTCTAGGGTATTGTTAATTAATCAAGTAATATTTTTAATTTATAAAGCAAAAGTACCTCTTATAAATCAGAGTGTTCAATTTTCTCTCGACCTGAAATGTTCTGTTTAACTTTGCCGTAAAATATGATCAGATTATACTAAAAATATTATAAAATATTCATACTATAGAATAAGAAGGGCAAATTGTTTGAAAAATAGCTATGTGTAAACTAATTTGTATGTAGTCAAGGGTTAATAAGGTTTTAAGATACCTATACTATATCACCCAATTTTTACAGATTTGTCAAAAACTTATTAACAAATTTTAATATTGGCTATTGTTTATTCCCATGTAAAAAAAAATTCAATAACTAATTAAATATGCATTACAAAAAAATTGCCCAATAGGTTAAAATAAATCAATGTTGAAGATTATTCTTAATAAATTTAGTGTTGATTCTAGGCACAATTATATTTCCATCAAATTTAAGGATTCAAACCTTTGAGTGTAGTTTTTAACATTCAAAATGTTAACATTTCTAGCTAGAAATAAGAATAATTATACAAATAATCTAGGAATTGATAATGTATCCTCTTGAATTGAAAATAATATATTGTAATATTTTCAAACAGAATGATTTTACAATAGTAAATTATTATAAAATAATATTATCAGAAACTGTTTGCTTAAAAAAAGTATATTTTAAAAATTATTTACATAAAGTTGCAACGTATTATAAAGGTATAAGATTTTCCATATTTTTAGTAATAAATGTCTGACTACAGTCGAAAAAAAAACGACAAACAAAAAGATACTAAAAAAATGTAAAAAAAAAAATTGCAAGCACTCTTTCGCAGAACACGTAACTATTTAGTTTGAACTTCGATACCCTATTTTATCCCTCATTTAATTTTTTTAAATAGAAAAATAAACAAGGTTTTGTTTTCTATCTCGGATGCATGAGTTAACTGTGGAAGATTTTTTTTTCACCTTTCTCTCACTTCTATTGATCTGAAATACTAGAAGTGTAGTGAATGGTATTCACCACACGTATGGAGATGCATTGAATATGGTTTGTGAAAAGGGTTTGGAGGGAAGGTAATGCTAAATGGTGCAAGGGTAAAACAAAAAATAAAAATTAGTATTTGAAGGGGGCACATTTCATTGGAGTTCAGTTTCTCGCTTACTCCAGCGCAATAGCAACAAAAGGATCGTGATCAAAACCACAAAGCTCTATGGCCGTTCTCGCGAATAGCATCCATTGGCGTCAGTAAAGCCATTTTCCCGCACAAAGCTTTGCTTGGAAAACCATAATATAACATTTTTCTACCCCTCGACAAACGAGACCATCCCTTATTTGTGGGTCACTTCATGGGATTTTTACGTATCAGTAAACAGAATGCAAAATAATCATATTAATTAGAGTGTTCTCTTTGTAAATTAGTGATATCAAATATTAATTGGAAACATCCATGGTAGCATAACAGGGATGATTCTTTAAATGTAATTAAAAGTTAGACAGGTTTATTTATTGGAAGAATATACATTTGTGTGTGTTTCGGTCGCCGCGTAGTTTAAGGCGTCATTCTCGTGTTAGACTACCATTCTAAGGGCAGGGAGATTGGGGTTCGAATCCATGGTAGTTGTACTGATGGGGGGTTTTCCAAGATTTATTTCAAATATTTTTCCATGAAAATTTGGGTACACTTATTAAAATGCGAAACCTTCTTATCTCTAACTTATTGGCATAAACATATTCGTATGAACTGAATAGGTAGTGAAACGTGGCATTAAAAATAAATATATAATCATTTGATTATTATTTTTAATATATCATTATTTAAAGCTATTTATTTCCATAGGGACCAAAAGGTTCCCCCAAGGAACTTTTGGAATTGGATATCTAACTTTAAGATATAATAAATTTTACTGAAGACTAAGGAGTTAAATGGCCAATTTTTCGAGATCTGAATTGACGATTTTGGCTTAATTTTATCTAGGCATTTTTTAATCTAGGAATGGTATGGAATGGAATTTCTGGTTTTACCATAGAATTGAATTTTAGAGTTCATAAAATATTTCCAATTTGTATCATATCTACGCAGCTATTTGAGTGAGATACTAAATAACTTATCGTTTAATGTTGTAGTCTACCTAAAAACAATTTGGAATATATTTTTATAATATCAATATTTTCTTAAATACTTGCATTTATGGTCTTTATATTATCTAATTGATCTCTTTAAGATAAAAAATTGGTTTATAAGCACTTTAAGGTGTGGTGGAAGGGAGATCCAGTATATTTACAATTTTTATAGAATTGAAATTTGTTGGCCAAAATAAATCAAACATTACCTAAGTAGAATTATAGAGTTTAGTTTTCTGCACATGTTAATATGTACAGATCTTGAAAATCTGTCAAGAGTGTTTTGGAATTTTTTCAAAACATTCTCTCTTTATTTAAAAAAGTTTTGACAAAATTCCAGGACACTTGTGACAGATATTAAAGATCTGTTGGTATTAACATGTGCAGAAAACTAAACTTTACGTTGTTACAGGAGAAATGTTTGATTTATTTTGGCCAAAAAATTTAAATTCTATAGAAACTGTAAAAATACTTGCGCTCCTTTCAACCCCACCTTAATTAGGACAAGTATTTCTGATTTATATATGTTTCTGCAACAATGTATATAACTTTTTTTTACAGCTCTTGCGAACTTTTAATAGATGTTTCCATATAAAGATAAAACAAACTCAGATGATCTGTCTGGTTCACCATAAAACTTAGTTCAAAATATGTGATCCTAAAGATCGACCATACATCGTGCATAGTGGATATCTTTACTTAAAATATTCTTAGAACTTCTTTTTTATCAATCCTTTCTTTCCCCTTTGACATATATATAATCACTCGCTTCGGTCAGTGGGGGCACCTCCCCTAAACCCCCAGTTTGTTTTCTTTGCAAGTGAATGTATACTAATGTTATTCCTGAGCCGTTTTTTGATAGGTTCTACTGTTTGTCCACAATAGACCTCCAAGAAAGGTCTGCACCTACTTTAAAGTTGCCCCGCTATTTCGTATTTTTTTGGGATGGGAGACTGAAATTAAATTTTGTAATTTTTTTTATAATTTTCCCGTCGGGTAAAGACTAGAAGTTGTAAGTCTGCCAAATTTCAAGTCTCTAGCTCATCTGGAAAAGGTTAAACATTAATGTGAGTGAGAGAGTCAGCCATGCAGATAGTAGTATAATGATTAATATTTTTTAATATAATCGTATGTATTTTTTTTATTGTTATAACGGTCACAAATAGAGTATATGGGGGATACGGGATTCTGAGAGGGTTAATAATATACGTTTATAGAAATTCAATTCTTAAAACTGTTGATAAAGAACTCATTTAAAATATCTAACTTATTTTGTGCAAGATAAGACATTTTGGTAATTTAGATTTATTTAACAAGGTGTATAACATAATATAGTAATATATATTTGTGGTTGAATCTAATTAAAGTGTCTTTATAATAAAAAAACTATTTTCAATTTTAAATATGAAACACTACGGATTGATTCTTAGATATAATATTGATGTGATGATGTATAAGTTGTCTATAGCTCCGTGGCTGGGAGCCTATCATCACTGTACGGAATATATACCGTTTAACTTGCTGTTAATTGCTCCGTGGTCGAGCCCTAATTAAATCGGTATAATTAATAAAATGAAAGAAAAGGCTATTTATTAACACATGGTTTATTCAAATGACATTTGATAATTACTTATACATACTCCAATTAAATGCTTGATATCAATGCACACTTGTGATATTAACGTACATTATTGTATTCTGTGTTAGACTGTGACTGTGAGAGCCAGTGCTAGTGCATTTGTGAGTCTCTGACTGCGTTGCTTGTATGCCCGACTGACTTGTATGACGTTGCTTGTGTGTGGGACTTGTTCCCCTAACCATATGCACAAGCGGCTTATATATGGCATACCCCTTGCCTCTTGATCCCTTCGTCAACAGTGTGAAAACTAACCAATAGAAAGAGTCATGGCAACAGGTGTTATGAAGGCTAGCAGCTTATTGATATAGGGAATTGGCGTCCTTTGCCAAATACTGTGGAGTTGTTCCTTTAACAGGAAAAATAGTATAAAAAACTAGCAGTCCCGCACGGCGTTGCCCGTGAACCACTGTAGTATAATAATTATATAAGCTTGACCACCCC